>VDFB02005378.1:137480-173721 GCA_007258455.2 Sequoia sempervirens
CGAAGGGGGGTTTTTCAGTCGATGGGTAGGCCACCATTTTTTTGTGTGGTGACATGGGCATTGGTAATTATGTGGGTTGGTGGTAGTCGACAATGATGTGTTGGATACGGGGAATGTGAATGGTAAGCATTTGTTCACGTGAGACCCAATGTTCCATGTCCTTGCACGATGGTAGCAGATGAAGTAAATGCAATATTGAATGTTGGCATGTAGGAGAGTATACTTTGATGAAGTTGTATTGTCGAAATAGCCATTGTTGTGTTGGTTTCATAGCAGGCTATTGTTAAATTCCTTGCATTCGGCTCCATTTTTAGTAGGTTTGAGGGTTTTAAAACTATTGAGTTGTGGAATGAGTTAGTTTGCATGGGTTTTTTGCCAACCTGAATTTATTTTGTATGTGTTTCATTCTCTACTTATTGTTTGTTTTGATAGCAGGTTTGAGGGTTTGAACACTGATGTGTTGCGTAATGTGTGACGAAGTATATTGATTAAGTTGCATTGTTGAAAGAGTCATTGTGGTGTTGGGTTGACAACAAAGTATTGTAAGATCCATCGTTTATCGTACTCTAGTTTGTTTCATAGGGGACAACTGTAAAAATTGTCACGTTTCGCTACTTCCTATGTCAGATTGGAGGGTTTTAAAGTTGTCATTCTCTGCAATCTGTAAGTCATTTTAGATGGGTGTTTTGTATAGATTGTTTTTGTTGTCTGAATTCTATAAGTCGTTCTGCATGGATTTCTAGCATTATCATTTTCTATGGGTGGAGAAATTGCAATTGAATCTTTTTTTGTTTCCTCACAAAATATCGTTAGGGTTTGTAATTTTCCCATTTCTCGTTTATTTTTTGTGGTTATCTCTATGGATTTTTTGGGCTAATACCCATTACCATAGGAGCAATAGTAGTTAAATCTAGGATCTTCCATAAAAATGGTTAGGGTTGGTAATTTATTTCTTAATTGCAGATTAAGATAGGAGTGATTGTATATATATGGATATACAAAGGGTTTGTTATTTGTTTCAAGTTTTCGACGGGATTTTTGTTAGTTGACCCTTGAATAGTATTTGTTGTGTAATAGGTGTGTTACAATTTCTATGTTTCTCTATAATATTGAATTCCATCGAATGTAGCTCAAATTTTGTTTGTAATGTGTGAGGAAGTATATTGATTAAGTTGCATTATTAAAAGATCCATTGTGTTGTTGGTTTCATAGTGGACTATTGTAAAATTGAAATTGTGGCACTATACAATGTGTAGGTCATTTTACTTGGGTGTTTTGTATAAATGGTTTATTTATTGTTTATTTTAAAAATCTTTTTTCTCTGGAATTTGTAAGTCATTTTTCATGGATGTATGTCATTATAGATTTGTATTGATGGAGAAATTGCAAATATATATATATATGCAAAGTGTTTGTTATTTCTTTGAAGTTTCCAATGGGATTTCCGCTAGCCGAGCCATGAACAGGATTTGTTTATGTTTAACCTCAAAGACAGAAACATATAACAAGAAGATATTAACAATAAATTAATCATCTATGCAAAAAATCCCTATAGAAAAGAGTATAACCTGACAAAGTTGATTGAAAATTTGACCTACATCATCTCACACTAAATATTATAGAGAAATGCATAAATTCTAAAAGAGGTATTAGAATAACACTAATGTAGGTTGGAGTATCGATTAAGTGTGTATATGTATATGTATATATATATATATATATATATATATATATATATATATATATATATATATATATATATATATATATATATATGAGACATAATAATACATGTATACACATGTATATACATATATTTTGTCATGGGTTTTGCAACACAATCACAAGTAAAAACCTCAAACCCAAGTATTAAAAAGGAAGAACAAGTTGCATCCGTGGAAATCCACCGCTTGACAGCTTGATGTATTGTGTATATATATATATGTATGTATGCATGCAAAAGCATATTTATATATATGTATGTATGTATGCATATGCATATGCTTATATATATATATATATATATATATATATATATATATATATATATATATATATATATATATATATATATATGTCAATGGTTTCATGCAGCCCTAAACCCTGCACACAAATAGCTATATATATGTATGTATGTATGTATGCATGTATATATTTTGTAGCACACCAGTGTTAAAACCCTTGAACCTGCTATCAAAAGGAACAATAAGCAGAACTGGAAAATCCAATTCACAAATGGGTTTATGCGTTGTGTGTATGTATATACATGTATATATATATATGCATGTGTATAGATATGTATATATGGATAAATATATGTATGTGTGTGATACTAATAGCCTTGTTACAATTCCCCCATTTATGTATAATATAGAATGGAAGATAATGCAACTCTTTTTATACAGAGACATATAGCAAGAAGACATTAACAATAAATTAATTATTTATGCAAAACACCCATGTATAAAAGAGTATAACCCCACAAACTTCATTGAAAAGGAAAACCACATGTGTATGGTAGAAAAGATGTAGAGAGTACATATATGTGTCTACATATGTATATATATGTATGTGTGTGTGTATGTATGTATGTATGTATGTATGTATATATATATACATATGCATACATATGCATACATACATACATACATACATATATATATATACATACATACATATGCATACATACATACATATATATATGTATGTATGTATATGTATGTATATGTATGTATGTATGCATCTATATATATATATGTGAATGGTTTCATGCAACCCTAAACACTGCACACAGATAGCTACAATTCCTCCTATGGTAATGGCTACAACACCAAAGATATACACAGATGATGAAAAGGATCTTTCAATATTTAGTATTGTGTATCCACAACCAAGAGAGGTATTCTTATTCTTCTATGGGATAACTATTTTTTTTATTCTTTGCATGAGAAGAGTTTATAAGATCTGTAAAACCAACTCCTTTGAGCATAATCTCAATGATTCTGTATATATATATATATATATATTTGTGTGTGTGTGTATGCATGCATATATATATGTCAATAGTTTCATACAATCCTAAACCCTGCACACAAATATCTATAATTCCTCCTATGGTAATGGCTGCAATGCCAAAGATATACATAGATGATGAAAAGGTTGTTTCAATATTCAGTGTTGTGTATGCACAACTAGGTGAGGTATTCTTATTATTCTATGGGATAATATATACAGAGATGATGAAAAGGCTATTTCAATATTCAGTGTTGTGTATGTACAACCAGGTGAGGTATTCTTATTCTTTTATGGGATAATTATTTTTTATTCTTTGCATGAGAAGAGTTTATAAGATCTATAAAACCAACTGATTTGAACATAATATCAATGATTCTCTTTAGTTTCACATAGATTATATGTGTGGTTCTATTTGTAGAAATTATTAGAATTATGTTCTCCAAAAATGCACAAGCTTCATTGAAAATTTGAGCTACATCACCACAAATAGACAAATTGTAATAGGCCTACTAGAATAATACTGAACAACCAACAAAGTAATTTTACCTCCAATATGTTAATGCTTCCATACAACGCTAAACCCTACACATAGATAACTACAATTGCTCCCATGGTAATGGTTGGAACACCAAAGATACACATAGACAATCAAAACAATAGACCAACAGTGTACAAATAACTAACCCTAACCATATTTTTTGATGCAAGAAGGAAGCTTTAAGTGCAATTTATGCATCCATATAGAATGGTAATCTCTTATAAATCTGGGCAATGGGTATACACACAGACAACCAAAACAATAGGTCAACATTTAAGTACAATTTCTCTTAAGGTAACAGGTATGTATATGTTATACATATATGTACACATATACATACATATATACATGAATATGTTGTAAACTCGAGTTGCATTGTTTGGGATTAAATATTATAGAGAAATAGGAAAATTGTAAAAAAATATAAGGAAAACATTGGAGAATGGCATAGTATCTTATTCGTGAGTAGAGGTTTTATTATGAAATAGCTCTTTTGCAAATTCTCTATTTGACAACAAAAAATATTGTCGGTTGATGTACCTTGAATTGTTGATTAAGCCTGTGCCATTGTGGGGAGGCTGTGCAGATTATTGGTGCTCATTGGCTTTATGAGCTCTATTTAATATGAGTTTCGTACCAAACAATGTAGCTTCAAATTTCAATTGAAAAACTAAGTTTTACACAGCCTACTTTCCTTCTACAAGAATGTTTAGTGTGGGTTCCAACTCATCTATGATCTACCTATGATTTTTTAGGTTTTCTTTTAATAGTTGTTTTGCAATTTGCCAATTTTGTCTATAATATTTAGTGGGAAATAATGTTGCTTGAATTTTCAATTGAGAAACCAGTAAAGGATTTTTCTAATACCTATGATACAATTATCTATTTGTCTTCAATATTTTCCTATAAAGGATGTAGGTTGAATCTTGTATTAATATGTTTCAAAATTTGTTTTCTGCCTGTAAGTTCAAATAAATTGGCAAGGGTTTTTTTACATAAAAAGATGTAGGGTCCCCAAAATTCAAGTAAGCATCCAGACTATATTTTCCCTCAGCTGCCTGGTTGAGAAGGCTTCAAATTCAACCCTTTTGCTGCCTATACTAAAGCCAAACTTCTGAGTACACGATATGGTATAAGCAACCAAAAAGGTTTGAATTTGTAGCCTTCCCAATTGGTTAATTGAGGGGAAAAACATATTGGATGTTTCTTCTATTCATAAATTCCAAGATCAAGAGTTAGATGGTGATAATAAAATATACTATACACAAGTATTTAGATATAGTCCTGTCTATATATACACACATATGTACATATGGATACATATATATGCTTATATGTGTGTGTTTGTAAATGTGTTCATGAAGGGGAACTTCAATGCATATATGTACTTAATTATTTCTACACATATATACATGCATATACTCTAAATTCAAGCTCCATTATTTGTCATTAAATATTATAGCTAGATAGGAAAATCGTAAAAGAACTATTAGGAAAAGGTTGAAGCACAACATGTGTTTGATTCTTTAGTAATGGTTGTTGTTTCTATTGTTATAAGGAAAGAAAATATATTGATTAATTTTCATTTCCAAAAGAGCCATAGCGGTGTTGCTTTAAAATTATAGTAGTGTAAGAATCGTCTTCCTTGGCTCTCTTGTATAACAAAATAGAGGTTTACCAACCTGTTGTTCTATGGAATCTGTAAGTTGTTATGCATTGGTATTTTGCATGAATATTTTTACCATAATATTGAATACCAAGCAACGTATGTTGGATCTGCAATTAAGGTTGTGATGTTATACACATTTTTGGACAAATTATTGCACCATATGATTCTTTCCATAACATAGTAAAATTTGCAATCTGCATAAATACATATATATAGAAAAAATTAAAGCCTGCATTCACACACACATAAGCATCCTAAAAGATAGAGAGATACATATGAGGGTATATGCATTTACATTTATTATTTTTATTCTTCTTGATGTATCTCCTGGTGTTTACATACCATTAAAAGTGGATTTATATTTTCCTTGTTGTATGTCATCTTCTTTAAACGGTATTAAAAGTGGAATGGTTATAAATTGATATTTGTAAGTTGTGTACCAATTAGCATTTGGATGCTATAGTACACTAATCTTTTTTTTTAATTGTGAAATAGAGTTTTCAATTAGTGAACTCAAATTTGCAGCATTGTGTCACTGTAGTACTATGTCTATGGAAGCGAGCTTTGTGGATGGGTTCACAGAGGCCCCCAATATTGATTTGTTTCTAGCCCCTCTTGGTCTCTTCATGGAGTCTGGCTCTGAGGTCGTGGCTGCTCGAACATTAGATCTTGATTCTGTAAGTATGGTTTTGCTTTATCTTGTACTTGTTGCAAATTTAGTGTTATTGTTTCCAATTCTCTTTGTTTCTAGGTTTACATCTACATGGGCCATATTGACAAAGCATATAGATGTGGAACTAGATATGCATTCCTATTTTCCAGCATATAAAAGGATTGCTTTGATGTATATGTATATTTGTATGTATATGTATCTATATATATGTATATGTATATGTGTATGTAAATGTATATGTATATGTATGTATATGTGTATATATGTCTTTGTATATATACATGTATATGTATGTATATTTTTTATATATGTATATGTATATGTATATGTATATGTATATGTATATGTATATGTATGTGTATGTTTGTATATATGTATATGTATATGTATGCATGCATGCATATGTATATGTATATGTGTATGTATATGCATGTATATATATATATGCACATGTGTATATGCATATGTCTATGTCTATGGGCATGCAAAAACAAATACTACAATATGATAAATTAGATATGAGGACAACAGATTTTGCACCTTTTCTATGAAATAAATGGCACAATGGGTCTTTTGACAATGAAACCTAATGAAAGTATAGTTTTTGACACTACAACAATCAATATTTTATATGTATATGTATATGTATGTATATGTGTATATATTTATATATATATATATATGTATGTATATGTATGTATATGTATGTATATATGTATGTGTATATGTGTATGTATATGCATGTATATGATTAAATATGTACATGTATGTATGTGTATGCATGTATGCATATGTATATGTATATGTGTATGTATATGCATATATGTGTATGTCTATGTATATGCAAAAATAAATACTACAATATGATAGATCTTAGATATGTAGACAAAATATTTTTCCCAATTATGACAAATTTAATGCCAGAATGATTGCTTTGACAATGCATCTTAATCAAACTATAGTTTGTGATTTTGCAACATTCAATATTGCATTTACTCCGCTCGCTCGCATTTTCTTTGCTTTGCTTACCCTCACTATGTTGCAATGGTAGGATGCATTAAGGTTTGCACGAGCACAGACTTACTACCCAATCCTCCTTGTCCTAAGCTTCCCAAGTCCTCTATTTATATTCAAGTAGAATTTAATATTTCCTAATGTTCAACCTATGCTATCCCTTTTTTGGTCATTCATAGCTATTGATTCAATTACAGATGGATAAACATATATATTTTGTTATATGTTTATGTATAATTGTCACTTTCAATGTATGTATGGGTATATATGTATATTCATATATCCTAATCTACTTGAGCTTGTATGTGTACTCGTAGGTTGTACGACCAAAGTCAAGTCGCACAGCCCAATCAATTGTTGAATTTAAAAAGGGTAAAAAACAACAACGAAACTATTTCTTCTATAGGGAGCATAGAGAGGAAATATCCATGAAGCATCTCAAAAAATACTAATAGCAAAGGATAGCTACAACAACCACATCTGCATGTGTAAATGCTAACAACGCTCCCTTGCAACACTAAATCCCAATGGAAAATGCCAACCCTTGTATACAATCTCAGAGGAGATCCCATGTTGCACGAACACAAGAACAATACCTCAAAAAAATATTTAACAATAGCTATCTTGTTGTGGTAAAGCGATTTCAACATCGTATAGATGCACTTTCCAACCTTTTTATTTTCCAAATATGTAGGGACAGCAACATAGGGATGCACACTCAAATGTTAGGTTCAAAAGCCATATGTGTAAGGTGCTATTCTAAAAAAGGTTCCCATCAGTTTAGCTCCGCAAATGCAATGGATCTACGCCCACAACCATTGTTACTCAAAAATTTAACACAAGTTGAAGAGATTCTTATTGCTAGGGTGGCTCCAGTTTTATAGGTCACCCATGTTAGAGGAGGCCAATTTAAATATAGTGGTCACATGATAAGCTTCCCTCAGGATATCTCAAGCATCACAAAACTTTTGTTGCACCACCTGCAAGACCTTGAGGCCATTATCATTCGAAGGACCACTATTGAAGGTGAGAATTATGATTGTTATGTTAATAAAAATCATGTCATGGATGCATTGAAATACAAAATACAAAATACAATATGAAAAATACTACAGTGATGTTGAGATTGATTTTGAGGCCCTTAATATGTTACCTGATGTTGTTGTTGATGTGTCCAGTTGTTGCATACAATAGAGAAAGTTTCAGGTGAAGACCTAATGCCATCAACCAACTCCATAAATGTTGGACAAGAAGAAAATGCCTCTTCAAACTTTTCATCATTTATTCCTTGCTTACCAAATGGTAGACAGGAGTTGCAAGCAATAAAAGACATCTTGCAAATTGAAAAAAAAAAGACCAGAATATCTTAGCTTGGCCTGAAGCTAGCTCCTCTCCTGTTAATGAATACAACATTGAAGGTTTATTTTCAATGGCCTTTCCAACATTGTTCCCCACTGGAGCAGCACTTCCCCTTCAACTGAGAAATATTAAAATTTAGTTGCATGAATATGCCCTCCACCTAATGAGATATTTTGACCACAGGTTTGGAAAACATGTTAGGTAACTTAGATATTTTCTCTACAACTTGATAATGAGACATCACAGCCAACAAAATGTCTTTGTTTTTGTTAGAGCGGATCTGGAGGATAGAATCCCTAGGTTGTTGAATATTTTGAGGTAACAACTTCAAGTTGCTCCTGACCACCAACTAGCTGATTAGTTGATGCAATTTGACTCGTCGTTATGTGGGACTCGAGCTCTTTCTGGAGATCTTGTCAAGCCCGGCTAACCACTATGATCAAACAGCTTGGTACACCCACCCTTTTTTTCACTTTGAGATGTGCAGACATAAAATGGGCTGACCTGCATAATTTTTTCTCTGTTGTATCTCGTTTAGCAATGGATCCTTTAAAAAATATGCTAATAGATAGTGTTGTTCAGAATCCACATATAGAATCTTTATATTTGCATCATAGATTCTCAATTTTCTATGAGGAGGTGATCAAAAAGGATTTGCATGCAAAAGATTATTATTAAAGATATGAATGGCAGCATCATGGCTCTGCACATGTGCATGGTTTTCTATGTCTTTTAGAAGCTCCTAACATGGATACTCTTGACTAGTTTTGATGGTGTTTTTATGCACTTCTCAACATAGGTAGTGTGTAGGGGCACTACCTCTCTTGAAAGACTATCTCCCACAATTGAATTGCAGAACACTATCCCAAGGTCTCTCGAATGTCAGGTCATGATCGTGCTTGGATACCTCAGTAGTTTGATGTGATTTGTTGGAATCACAAGGCCGTCTTACAGAAAATACAAAGCAAGGACACAAAGCATGGAAGTTGGATATGGAAATGGAGTTCTTAGGATGGGAAGTTGTTATGCACCGACTGTAGGTTCAAATAGCAATCTTGGACTCCATTTAGTTGTTGGATTTGGCATTCCAATGTGAAATGAACCTTAACATAGGTCAGTTCTTAAAAAAAAAGGAAAAGGCAAAGGGAAGGAAAAGTTCCTAAGTCTGAAGCTAGCTATAAATAGTGACAATGGAGTTCCTGCAATGGACAATTCCTCAAAACAATATCCCACTTAACCAGGGATTTCACAGTATCATGGAAATTGTGCTATCTTCTAAGGGCTGCAGATATTTCATCTCTCATTCACCATGTACATGCATGAATCAAAGATAAATGTTTGGAGCAGCTTTGAAATCAAGTCTAGGCTAACATTGCACAGCTATCTACCATCAGCAAATAGCAAAAAGTATGGACAAAGAAATCATCAACAAGGCAAGAATTTTCATAATAATCGAACATCATTCTAAGATCTATCCAAAAAAATAAGATAACTAACTAAACAACAATAGAATCTAAGCGAAACATCTAACATTGGAGACTGAATCAAGCAACATGGGAGAAACCAAGAAAATACACCAAGTCAATGCTTTTTCTTATAAATTTCTGCAGCATGCCTTTACAACAACTCAACTCTCTCTTTGCAAATGAGAGAAATGACCTATTTATAGTTTCCAAAAAGTTAAATGAATGGCCAAGATTCATTCTCATTGTGTGGCCAAGATTCATTACAAAATAGGGTTTCACCTACCCCGAAATAGATCACAATTTAAAATTACATTCTTGTCTCTTCCCTATTTCGTCTTCTAGCTGATGGCACCATAGCTCTTTCGTCATTTAGAAAATTACTGTTTTCTTTGTTGTAGCTACTCTTCAGGAAGGTCTTTGTCTTTGGATGGGCTATTCTCCTGCTCCTCAGAAGTTGTGTGTTCTATGCATTTGAGGATGACCACCTGGAGCTTGTCTATTTCAAGGATTTCACATCACAACGCCTGATAGCTCCATTCCTTAGCATTTTCTTCCAGCCTTTTCCAATCCTCGTCATATTTTGAGCCTTGGTCTCTGAACAGCTCGGATTGGTCGAAGGCATGAGTAGCAAAACTCAAAAATTCTGTTGTGATTTATCCAGCTGTCCCATCCTTCATCTTCTCCTGAAAGTGGGGTTTGATCTTCTTTGGATCCATTTGCACAGTGGGCATATCATAGCCCGTCATCAGCTTAAGGTATCGGGCACATTCCGCCCGGATTTCCTTGATCCACTCAATATCAGGATCCACCCTACTCAGGATTTTCTCAAACCTCTCCTTCCAGTTGTCGAGGTTTTTGCACCACACATCCACTAGCCAGTGATCTTCCTTTTTAAGCTCTAGCCTCTCCTCCCACGTGGCCTCAGGCATTTGAAGGATAGCTTCGATCCTTGGGAAGGTGGAGTCGTAGGTTGCAGGAAAATTGGTGCAAAGCCTCTTCGTGCTCTTTAGAGATTGTATCAAGTCTAAGAACTTGTTGGCTGTCCGCACAGCCCTGCTGATTCCCATGTATCTGACATATGAGACCTGTTGGAACCAGTCCTCAGTGGTTTTCTCCAAGTTCTTCCTTCTTTCCATTTTATCGATCTGTTCTTTGGAGAAAAAATGCGGTGCGGCCGTGGAGGTGGTGGGTAGGTCGTCCACTGAGGACCATTGTTGTATGTAGTCTGTTAACGCTGCAACCTGTGCCTTGAGCTCATCCTTGGAGATTTTGTCCCGCTTTATCAGGTGCACCACTGTGGCCATCGACTCCTCAAGGTGCTTGACCTTCTATTCTCTGGTTGCAGTCCCCAAGTCAATGGCGGAGATGCTATAACCAACCCCTGCCTGGCAAATAGTAGGCGTTGCAATTTGTGCTGCTCGGGAACCAGAAGTGTCCATTGTTATCTTGGATCGGACCTTGGGCTTCTTCTCCTTCTTCGTTGTGATCTTGGATTGAGCCAAGATGGCCTCCAATCTTGATCTTGGATCGAGCCAAGATGGCCTCCAATCTTGCCCTTGGGTCCTTCAGCACAGGGATCATTTTCTCAAGTTTCCTCTCCAACCATTCGGGCATAGAAAACTTATCCTTGGGTGAATCACGGCTACCCTCGCCCTCCTCAGTCAAGGGCAAGACCTCTGCTTCCTTTTCCTTTTGGGATTCTCCCTTTTCTTTTGTAGCATCCTCCTCCTCTTCGTTGGAGTCATGAATGAATACGAGGCATTTGATGGGAAGCCCGATGGATGGTTGCCGTATGGGGATTTCTTCTTTTGCTGCTTCTTCTTCTTTCTTCTCCTCGGTAACCTCAGCCTTGGGGCCTATGATAACATGGGCTTCAGCCTCGGTTAGGTCCTTTGTCTGTTGCTCTCCCGGTGGCTGCCCCTCTTCACCATGTGCTGACTCTTCTGCCTCCGCCCCAACGTCCTTTAGCTGCCACGCCACCTCCTCCTCCTCAAGGTCCTCATCGAATGTCTGGATGATTTCCTTAGCACCTGAGCCACCCTCTTCATCTCCACTCTCGGAAGATCCTGTCTCCTCCTCCTCATAGACCACCCTGTCGATGGTGGTGGAGATGCGGCAACCACATGAGGGGCAGGGAGAGCTAATGGTGGCCGCAATTCTATCGTACCCACTGCTTGTTTAAGCCTCTTGGGAGATGAGCCTCCTGCTTCTTTCTTTGCTTGTTCCTTGGGATCTGGAGACTGTGCGGTCTCTGTTCCTTTCCTTTTCTGAGACCTAGTGACTAGAGGAGACTTGGACGTCCCACTGGTTGACATTGTGGCAACAACGTCCTCTGTGGCACTCGGCTCACTCTTGAGCCCTTCATAGGTTAGGACCACCGCTTGTCACTTCAAGCTTTCCATCTGCCCATCGATCCAATCCTTAGTACAAGTTAGAATCCATTGGGTTATGGTGTCTAGGTCATCAACCTCCTATTCATCCTAGTCGATTCATGGTATTGGCAGGTTGGCAACCGCAGGGTACCTCGGGTGCATGATTGTGGACTCGTCTTCCTCGACTTGGTCCGGTACTGGGAACGGTTGCACTCTTCTCAAGAACTGCATGGTCATGTGCATGTAGTGCCTTGCGCGCACCTCCTTGTCATCCTGGCAGTCAGCCCAGAAATCCTCAATGTGATATTGATGGGCATAGGCTAGCCCCAGTGCTTTCCTGACGTGGCCATGTGGATCCATCCGTAGGCGAGCGGTGTACCAGTCGAAATGGTACTCCTTCAGCTCCTTCTTAGAGTTACTAGCACACTAGGAAGTCTGCAGTCGATGTATGCCCTGGCCGAGGGTCATGGGATAGGAGATCCCTGCTATGTGCTTGTTGCTGAAGATTTCCTGGAGGTGTTGAAGTTATCGAGAGAGCTCCAAGAGGATGATTCTGTCATTAGGGTAGCCAGGCAATCTATTTGGCCTTTCAGTGAAACTCTAGGCCCAGATGTACGTAAACTTTGGGAACTGGATGAACAGGAAAGCATATTGCTTCAAAAGCACCTTGGCACTGTGGGAGACCCTCCTCTCGAAGTCCTCGACAATCAACCTGATGATATGGCCAATGAAGGCGTCATTGACCCTGTAGTAGTCTTTCTTGAAATTCTGGTATTGGAGCTGCGGGTATTTATCATAGGCCTTCATCCCTCACTTCTGCCCCTGATCGGGTGCCAATAACAACCCGCTGTATTATCTTTGATCTACCAGGGAGTAGTCGAGGTAGGAAGTCATGTAGAATTTGGAGCTCTTTTTCAGGTTGACAAACTACTTGTGGAAGCAGTTGCTTATGATCCCTCCCCAGTAGAATGAAAACTTGGTTGTATCATCCTCATTTCCCCATAGGATCTGCTCAATGAAATAGGCCATCCATTCCTGGAAGTAGGCGGCCGTTGGGAGACCCTGCTCAACATGGTCACCAGGTCGTGGTAGTCCTCGTGGAAATCGCTACGAAAGAGTTCTTGGGGAACCTTCACAGCACTGCCCCATTTTTCCTTAAGCCAATGCAGATTTATTGACTTCTTGCACCCTGTTGGATTAGCATCACATGCCGCTTGGAATTCTTCTAATGTGGGGACCTCCATCTGTTAGAACGTGGGGATGTGGAATGTCTTGGTGATCCCTTCTGACGACATGTCTGCGAGGATGTTTCCCTTCTTATCCAAAATTGTTTTGGTATCGGTCTGATAGGATTCTCGGCAAGCCATGACTAATTCAGGCGCCACGAGAGATGGAGGGAAACTGGCAACCTTGGCTATTCCACTCTGCCTTATCAATCTAGCATTTTTCGTTGTCGGGTTGACCCTAACTCTCTGAGTTAATTCGTCTATATCTACTTGGCCAATATTGGTATCTGTAATTTCCTTCCAGTCCATTGAGACCTTTGAGTGGAGCAAATCGCCCTGGAACTGATACTTCATTTGATCTTTGTCCTCCTTTCCCCGAGGGGTCCTTCCTGACTTCTTGCCCTTATCCTTCTCGGCGGATGCCCCTGAAGTTCCTTCACCCAATTCCATATATTATGCAAGCAAGGGAAAAGTTAGCACGATAAATCATCAAAGCATTCACATTAGTCCATATCTTGAAAATAACATCTACTTCAAATAATCAATCAAGCATATCATGTATTTTATCTCTAGACGTTATTGATCTTTGTTTTAGGGTATTTGGACAATCTGGGCCCGGACGGCCGGACTTCCCTGGTAGGAATGTTGTCTAGAAGGGAAAACGCAATAGAGAGCTCCTAGAGACCTTCTTCAGTCGAATTTTAATATTTTAAGAGACTCATGATGAAGAGGGCCAAAATTCAGGATGTGGGTCAAGGTTAGATTCCAGATTGGGGATCGTTATGATCGATTTAAGAGAGCTTGGAGGTTTCATGCCAGAAAGCCGCCAAGAGATAGCATTTTGGACGACAGAGGGCTGACAGAAATCCAAGGATAGAAGTCTATGGTCTGGGGCCTGAAGGGCCAAAGGGCTCCCAATGCTAGGTCATTTTGTTTCGAAGGCTCGGACCGGCGACATCAGGATAGCGGGCGAACTTCATCGTCTGGGAGGAGAAGTCCGACAAGGGAAGTCCGGCAGCATATTTTGCATTTGCAAATCTTGACGGCACCCGAAAATCCGGAGCCCGGTGGGTAGAGTTCCGAGCCAGATCTCCGTTTGGAATGGTGGGTGAGAACCGGAATCCCAGGACACGGGGCCCAGTAGGTTGACGACCGCGAGGAGTTTCGGCAAGAACCCATGGCAAATGGAAGCCCGGGGTTTGGCGACCAGGCGAACGGGGTGCAATTTCCCCGATGTCAGTAGAGCGACGGACTTCCGAGGACAGAAGTCCAAGAACTGGGGTCCGGGGCTCGGTCGTCATTGATGAGTTTGCCAAAACCCTCACCGTGGATAATGGCGGAAAACAGACCAAAGAAACCCGACACCCAGAAGTCGGAATGCCAAATGGGGTTCGCTGTTAGCGATGGTAGGCGAGAGGTGGAATTCTAAGACACGAAAGTCCAGACCCCGGGGCCCGAAGGCATTAGCGACGTAAGAATTTTTATCGCTAGAGGTTAACAGCGGAATCGAGGGCGGAGCCGGGGGAGCGGGAAGTCAGGTGACGTTTGCCGTTGAGGACGGCCCATCACCAGCGGAACCCCAGAGACGGAGCTCTGGGGTCCGAGGTCCAAGCGGAAAAAAGGACGAAGGTTCGGTTTCAAGTTTGACAGCAAGGAGCATGTCAGGGTCTGGAATCCGAGAGGAAAAGGGGGAGTTTGCAGTTCAAGCGCGGCGAAAGGAAAACAGAAGTCCGGGGTAGGAATCCCGACCAACTAGGCCTGAAGAGGAGAATCACCGTCGGCAGGGGTTCAAAGGTTTAACATTGGATGGCAAACGAAGGTTTCAGGTCTGGGACGAACGTTTTCCTTGTGCGAAGAACAGTTGCGGCAAGGAGAAACTCTGGATCGGTGGGGAGGGCACTCAATGAGGTTAGTCGATTTTCTGAGACATGGGTTTGGTGTGCCATTTAGTGTTCTACCACATTATACTCTCCTAACCATTTGTTCATTTATTTAAATCTTTGAAAATCATGAAAAAGATGCACAGGAGGGCAACCAATGGCCTACCTCAAACACGCGGAGTGGGGAGATGTGGGATCCACCTACGTTGGTCAGAATGATGCTGACGGCGATGATCGTGACATTGTCGAAGGCGGTGGGCTCCAAATGATAGCTTTGTCCAATTCGCTCCAATCCTATTTGTGAAAATGACTTGGCCAGATTGGACATTTTATACCCCAACCGCCATCGATGCCTGCATTAAATGCTCATACGGCCGCGAGAAAAGTTGGTGAATTTGAAGTCGACAACGGCGGCAGGAAAATCGGGGCCCGGAGGTTGGGGAGACGCAACGTGACGGCCGCCATTTTGAAGATTCCTCATTGTTTGAATGACGGCAATGGGGAGTGTCTCGGGGCCCAGAGTCCAGGATTCCACCAGGGATCCGCCGTCAGGGATGGAAGGACCGTCACGGAATTTTAGAAATGGAATTTCGAGCGTCCGGGCCCGGAAGACCCTATAGCAGACAGGAAAACACATGAACATTGGATGACGAATTCAAAATGGAACCACGGAGACGGACCTCTGGGGCTTGGGGTCTGAAAGGTAGAAAGCTGCAGGGAAATTTCAACAAGTTTGCAAACGGCGAGAGGTGGATCGAACCCCGGGGTCCGGAAGGATGCCTAGCGGGCACTGCAGGAAATGGCAATCCCAGCGAGGAAATCCGGTTAGGGAATTCCGGACGCCTGGGCCCGGTAGGGCCCGGGGCCGTTTTAGGGCCAAAAGGCCAGAGAGATTCTGCGAGGCTCCGGAAGGTTGCAAAAAACCAAAAGTGGAAGCATGATTGATTTATGATGGAACTTTGGAGCAACATCAACCATCTGAAACATCAAAAAAAGAGGGGCACGCAAAATGAGGCAGCCCCCAAAACAACCTGAGAAGGTGAAAGAAAAGAGGGTCCCCATTCCGAACAGGGCGTGCGTGCTAAGGGCACAACAACTAGTCCAATGACCATGATCTTACCATAACAAGGAACTTTTTTGATAGATATGTTTCAACTTGGAATCCACATTTCGCTGCACAAAGATTTCTTAGAACTTACCATTTCTCTGAAGAAAACCTTTGCTTGCTTACCATGAGCCAAATGCTGACCAATGATCCAATCATAGATTATGAAGAATTGCTAAATAAAGTTCAAAGGAACACAAAATTCTCTTAATATGCTTGTTTAATAAGAAAAGGAGAGCAATTGCAATGTCGGTATAAAGCACCATGGCAACAACAACTTACCTCTACATTGACATCTGATGTTGACTCTAAGAAATCCTACAAACTAGCAAGAAATTATGATCTCTTAAATATTCACAGCCCAACTATGCTTGCAATTTGGCATGCCAATGTTGATTGCCAACCAGTTGTTTCTAGGAAAATTGTTTTGAATTATATTTATAAATATGCAGCTAAATCTGAGAAAAAATAAAAAAATTATCTAGATATGTTGAAAAGAGTTGCAAATACAAATATAGTTGAGGATAGAGCACTTGTGTCATACCAAAAATTCATGATGAATATGCTTGTGGAACATGACATCTCTATACAGGAGACATGTCATATGTTACAAAAACTGCCTCTTCTTACTTCAAGCTGATGCTACATTTGGTTGAACATTTCCAAAAAGACATGGTTTTGTATAAACAAAAATGGTACTGATGAAGAGTTGCCAAGAAAATATATTCATTTCTATATGCAAAGGCCTCCAGAGTTAGTTGGTTTATCCCTTATTGACTCGGTCCACCTGTATACACACTCGCAACAATGCAAAAAGGATAAATGGAAACCAAGGCTCCAGCCTGTAGTTGTCCTTGTTTACCCATTACTCAAGACTATTCTTGTTGAAGAAATAGAGATATTTGAGACATTTTGTTGGACAGAACTTATGTTATACAAACCTTTTCAGAACATACAAATAGATATAGGTCTTCAGAGAGAACAGATAATAGAAAATTAGAAACTTTTAAAAATGGTTGGTTATCATCCTTGGCATGTTAATAGAGTTCCAATTACATCCAAAATTGAAGAGCAGGATGATAGTGATACTGATTATTTGAACCATTTTCCTATGGATGAATATGAGTGGGAAGTTTTATCTTGGCTTGGTGCTACTACTAACTTTAGTATAAATCAACTTTGACTATTGGGTAGGCAGAATTTTGATATGAACCATCCATGGAATTCCAACCATGTTCATAAAGAGCTCCATGATATTGCTTTGTAGTTCATCTCATCAGCGAAAGCACAACATGAGCAAGCTATGGTTCAAATCTTTCTTGTAGATATATCAACCCATCAACTTTCACCGAAGCAATAATTGGCCCTTCAAATAATCCAAACCCACCATATGCAAGCTTAACCCAAAGCTCCTCTTTGCATGATTATTCAAGGTATAATTGGCAATTGAAAATCCTTCCTAATCAATTGTATTTGACAGTTCAAATAAACACCTCTTTTGCTAGACCCAATAGTTGCTTGCTCACATTGGCTCCTACAGGTGTCGCTGCATACAACATATGTGCCTCTACAATCCATACAACACTTGAGATTCCCATAAAGGTTGAGTCCTTTGCAAGGGAAGAAATTGACATTATTCCAAGAACACTTTAAGTATATTGAGTACATATTGATTGATGAAATGAGTTTTCTAGGCCTAAAATTGCTATTGAAAATAGATAGCCAATTACACTAGGCATTCCTAGATAAGCAAACAGAGCCATTTGGAGGTGTTTCTATGATCCTTGTTGGTGATCTTGCTCAGTTTCCACCTGTCATGGATACACCTATTTATGCTTCATCCTCATTTCCTATATCTTTGTGGCACACTTTCACGGTGTCAATAACCCTAGACACTATCTTTCATGAAAAAGGAGATAGCCCTTCACAATGAAAGTTTCATGAAATCCTTCTTCATATAAGAAATGTTGAGGCTCTCCATGATGATTGGGAAGAGCTTATGAAACAAACAAATAAAATGTTGTCATCCATAGAAATAAAACAATTTGATCTTCCTACAAATTTGTTCACGACAAATGACTTGGTCACATTCCACAACAAAAAAATGATCAAATAATTAAATCTACCAATAGCTATTAGCATTGCTCAGATGGCTCAAAAAAAGGCATCTGATCATGGAGATGATGACCAGCTTCTCCCAGAATTGCTACTTTGTGTTGGTGAATAGGTGATGCTAACAACAAATTTGTTGATTCAAGCTGGCCTCATCAATGGATCCCTTGGTCTTGTTATGGCTATTGTGTACAATTCAGATGTAAGGAAAGCTAGGTGCGGAAACAACTCTCCTAACGTCAAAACCTCAAGGAAGAATGCAGAGATGCTTTTAAATTTTCAATTACAGTCTAATTAAAATACACTTCTAAGAAATAACAAAAATAGAGAATATAACATACACACATGACCACCAGATTTACGTGGGAAAACCCTTACGAGAGAAAAACCCACCACACCAAGAAAAACCCCTTTGTATTACAATAATGAAATTACATACAGAGTATGAGCTTCACTCTCTCTGATGTTAATTTACAACAACATTCACAATGATCAACCTTCCTACAAAACACTCAAGTAACAATACACTCAAAATTAAATTCACTCTGATCATACATCGAACTATTCATCCAACTATTCATGCAACCATCAAACCAGACAATATTTACAATTCTTGAGTATATCCATGATGCCCATGTTCTATCGATCTTCCTCTCAGTAATGGATGCAACAGTCTAACTGCTAGTGGTTCCCATTCTGCTTCTTTCATTGGTCATAGACTCACCACGTAGGATAGTCATCACTCGGTCAAAGGCATTCAACCTGTGTCACATGTTGGTGAGACACTAACCGTGTCTCCCTGATGCCACAAGAATGATTATAGTTATCACCAAGAGTTGACCCCCTTCGGCAAGATGTTATACCGAATGCAAATCCACCTTGTGAAGATCTATCGGCAAGACTTTAGCTATCGGCGAGAGTCATACTGATGTTCACAAGTCACACCGCATTGCCATTGGCGAGACTATCGCTACTCTCCAAGAGATCACACTAAGCCTTCCAGTCATACCAAAACAAACAACCGTCGGCAAGACTTACTGTTATCGCTGAGAGGTAATATCGAACCCACATCACCAAATAGTCACCAGGAGTCATATCGACAATAGACTACCCCATCGCTGATACAAACATCCATCGCTAAGACTTCATACCGAAGCCTTCAAGTTATCCTGATGACTCCGAGAGTAGTTGTTCGGCAAGACATACCATCTATCGGTAAGAGATCTTACTGAGTCACCATGTCACACTGATGTCTTCTAGTGAATAACTGTTGGTGAGAGAACCAACAGTCGGCAAGAGTTCTTGTCGAGGCTTTCACGTCACCTCGATAGCTCTGAGCGTATGCTTATCGGTGAGACATACCACCTATCACCAAGACTTCATACCGAAGCCTTTGTGTTACTTTGATGACTCCAGTCACCATGAGTCTCCTTGATAACCTTTAGGCATCAACCCGTCGACAAAACCAATCTAGTCAGCAAAGGGTTACAGCGATCATCATGTCATAGTGATAGGTCCATTCAATAAGATTGAAACAAGGTCTCAGCGACCAG
Organism: Sequoia sempervirens; assembly: GCA_007258455.2. NCBI lineage: Eukaryota > Viridiplantae > Streptophyta > Pinopsida > Cupressales > Cupressaceae > Sequoia > Sequoia sempervirens. Next base: position 157,463 of record VDFB02005378.1, read on the forward strand.
AACTTTTTACAAGGTTCCAAAGCTACTAATCGGCCAGACAATATGGATGTCACACCGACTTGGCTCTTTCAGAGGTTTTAGCCTGTGGAATTGAGATACATATTTCCAACAATCTCCCACTTGACAAAGATCACACAGACACCTCCAGAGCACAACAAAACTACTAACATTCATGGGCAATAAGGCCCATCGATTTGGCACACCACCTGAACTTGTATGTGCTCACTGGCTTTGTCAATGCATCTGCAACATTCTCCAGAGTATCCACTTTTTCTAACCAAACCTTTCCATCCTCCACCATATCTCGTACAAAGTGATACTGTACATATATATGTTTCGTCCTAGCATGGAATGTAGGATTCTTTTTCAAACAAATAGCACCCTAACTGTCACAATAAATTGTTATTTTCCCTGCATAAAAACCAATGTTAGAACACAAACATTTTAACCAGATTGCTTCTTTACAAGCGTGTTGCTGCCATGTATTCTGCCTTTGTAGTGGACAAAGCGACTATAGCCTACCTCTTACTCATCCAACTAACTGCACCACCATTCAACATGAAAGTATATCCATTGGTGGATCTTCTGCTATCAATGTCCCCTACCCAAATAGAATCCACATAGCCTCAAATACTGAGAGTCCTCTGTGATTCAACCAAGTTCCCATGATAACACAAAGCATATTCAGAAGTTCCCTTCAAATATCTGAATACTCTTTTCACAACATCCCAATGTGTCCTTCTAGGATTAGCCATAAACCAACTAAGTACTCCCACTTCTTGGGAAATGTCTAGCCTTGTACAGACCATTGCATACATAAGACTGCCAACTGCACTTGCTACTATTCTTACTCTGACTGAGCCAAATTTTTCTACTATTCTTGTCCCTGGTTATTTCCATTCCCAGAATATACCTTGCTGCACCAAGATCTTTCATTTTGAACTTTACAGACAACTGAGACTTAAGATCAGAAATCATTAACTTACTATTTCCTATGAACAACATATCATCAACATAAAGAGCAATAATAAGAACTTGATCACTTTCAGCTTTGTAATACACACAATGATCAGATTTTGATCTTACAAATCCCAATGACAAAACAAAAGTGTCAAACTTCTGGTACCACAATCTATGAGATTGCTTTAACCCATACAGAGATTTATTCAACTTGCAAACCAATCTTTCTTTACCTTTTTCCACAAAGTGCTCAGGCTGGGACATATAAATCTCTTCTTCTAGATCACCATGAAGAAATTTTGTCTTCACATCCATCTGTTCGATCTCTAAGTCATACACTACTGCAAGTGACAAAATAAATCTAATGGATGCCAGCTTAGCTACAGGAGAAAAAATTTCTCCATAATCAATTCCCTCTACCTGGGAATAACCCTTTGCAAGCAACCTCTCCTTATATTTTTCCACACTACCATCCAGACCTATTTTCTTTTTAAATGCCCATTTGCAGCCAACAAATTTTCTGCCTTCATGCAAGGGCACCAAACTCCAAGTATCATTCTTTTTGAATAATGCCATTTCTTCATTCATGGCTTCCAACCAAGAGTTTGAATCAAACATTCTAAACACATATTTCATAGTCCTAGGCTCATCGGTGCTAGAAATTAAATCATAGGCACAAGTAGAATCTATCAAAGAGAACCCATACCTATCAAGTTGCTTTCTTTCACGAGTTGACCTCCTCACTTGTTGAGGTTGAGATTCTTCTTCTTCAGAGCTTTCAGAACTACTTGAGCTCTCCTCAGTTTCAGGTACATTTTGAATTTTCAATTCCTCTTTATCTGGTGTTGGAGGAATTTCAACTACATCCTTTTTATTTTCTGATTTTGTCTTTGACTGCAGATCCAAGGTAGAAGGCTTTAGCTCACAAAAGATAACACTTTTGTTGTACAGAACCTTCTCCGTATTAGGATTCCAAATCTTGTATCCTTTTATGCTAGCACTATAACCAATAAAAATACATTTGACAGCCTTGTTCTCCAATTTAGATATTTTCTCATACGACACGTGCATATGCCTCACAGCCAAAAACACAAATATGTCTTAAAGAGGGCTTCTTACCAAACCATGCTTCCAAATGTGTTTTCTCAACAAGAGTGGAATTCAAAGAACGGTTTATCAAGTAACATGTTGTAGCAACTGCCTCAGCCCAGAACTTCTCCAAGCCAACACTGCTCAGCATACTTCATGCTCTTTCCATCACTGTCCTGTTGAACCTTTCTGCAACTCCATTTTGTTGCATAGTGTAAGGTGTAGTTTTATCTCTTTTAATTCCATGATCTTTATAGTAGCTCTCAAAATCATCAAAACAAAATTCATCCTCATTATCCGACCTTAAACATTTTATTTTTCTTCCAGTCTGATTTTCTACAAGGTTTTTAAATTCCTTAAACTGACTAAACACTTCTGATTTACTTTTCAAAAAATAGACAAATGCTCTTCTTAAATAATCATCAATCAACGATACATAGTACCTTGACTTGGACAAAGAAGGAACATTCACTGGACCAAAAAAATTAGAATATATATAATCAAGCAAACCATAAGATTTGTGAGGACTGGAGTAAAATGAAACACGGTGTTGTTTTCCATATATACAATGTTCACAAAATTCAAATTCAAAGTTACAATCTTCGAGCCCCTCAATGAGGTTTTTATTCTTCAAAGTTTTAAAACCTTTCTCACCAATGTGGCCTAGCCTATGATGCCAGAGCATAGTATTTTCTACTGGAAGTTTAACTTCCAGAGAGTTTATAGAATCAGGAACGTTTTCCTCTTTTCCTCCATGAGTAGCTTTTTGTGACTTTGCAGAGACACTATTGCATTGAACAACATGTGCATCCAACTTATACAAGGTACCAATTCAAGCACCCCTTTCTAGCACCATAGAGCCTCTAGTTATCTTGCAACCATTTCCATAGAATGTGAATTGCACTCTAGTATCATTCAACTTACTAATAGAAAGTAGATTTTGAGCCAGACCTAGTATATGCATTACATCATTGATTCTCTTCACTCTTCCATCAGGGAATTGAATTCTGACTCTCCCACGGCCAACAATTTCTAAAGATGAATCATTTGCCAAATACACCTTTCCACCATCATATTTTTCATACTTCATGAACCAGTCTCTATGAGATGTCATGTGGAAAGATGCTCCAGAATCAATTAGCCAGACATCATCTGATGCCTGCGTAGCCAAGGTTGCAATGAAGGCATCTGCATCACTCTGAGAAGAATCATAGTCAGAAGAATTCTTCTTCTTCTTGTTTTTCTCCTCTTTGCAATCCTTTTAGACATGACCAAGTTGCCCACAATTCCAGCACTTCACCTTGGACTTCTTACTAGGAGACTTTGATCTCCCCTCTAATTTGGATTTGGACTTCTTGTCCTTCTTCTTGCCTTTCTCTTTTAACCTTCCTCTAACAACAAGGGCCTCCTTCACCATCTCAAAATATTTCTTTCTCATCTCTTCTAATAAAAAAGAAGCAACAAAATCTTCCATCTTGAAACTGGATGTTGTACTCCCAATAGCCATCACTAGGTGATCCCAAGAATCTGGCAAAGAACACAATAAAAACATACAGTGATCCTCTTCATCAATCTTCACACCCACAGATGTTACCTATGCAATCAGCATGTTGAATGCATTCAAATGATCAACAATAGACCCTCCTTCCTGCATTCTCACAGAGTACAGCTTCTTCCTCAAGAAAAAATTACTCACCAAGGACTTGCCCTGATAAATAGCTTCCTGTCTTTTCCACAAGGAAGATGCAGTCTTGTCTTCATGAAAATTTAGAAGAACAGAGTCTGCTAAATAGAGCCTTATCAACCCCTTTTATTTTCTATCTGCAAGGTCCCAATCCTCTTGCTTCATGCCTATAGGTTTTGTTCCAGACATAGCGAGCCACAGATCATGATCAACCAACAAATCTTCCATTTTAAGTTTCCACAACTCAAAATTGCTGCCATTGAATTTCTCAATTTTAATCTTTCCTAATGTGCTTGCCATCTTAACCTGTAATTTGAATTACCAAACTTTTACAAGACTCCCACTGAATAGAAATTGACTCAAAAAACCACATGTACCCACAAGGATAACACAACTGGCCAGGCTCTAATACCACTTGTAAGGAAAGCTAAGGTGCAGAAAAAAACTCTCCTAGCATCAAAACCTCAGGGAAGAATGCAACGATGCTTTTAAATTTTCAATTACAGTCCAATTAAGATACACTTCTAAGAAATAATAGAAACAGAGAATATAACATACACACATGAACACCAAATTTACGTGGGAAAACCCTTAGGGAAAAAACCCACCACACCAAGAAAAACCCCTTTGTATGATAGTAATGAAATTACATACAGAGTATGGGATTCACTCTCTCTAAAGTTAATTTACAACAAAATTCACAATGATCAACCTTGCTACAGAACACTCAAGCTACAATACACTCAGAATTAAATTCACTTTGATCATACATCCAACTATTCATCCAACTATTCATGCAACCATCAAACTAGACAACATCTGCAATTCCTAAGTATATCCATCATGCCCATGGTCTATCGATCTTTCTCTCAGTAACAGATGCAATAGTCCAATTGCTAGAAGTTCCCATTCTACTTCTCTTATTGGTTGTAGACTCACCACGTAGGATAGTCATCACTCAGTCAAAGGTGTTCAACCTGTGTCGCATGTCGGTGACACACTAACCATGTCTCCCCGATGCCACAAGAACGATTGTAGTTATCGCCAAGAATCAACCCCATCGACAAGACATTATACCAAATGCAAATCCACCTTGTGAAGATCTATTGGCAAGATTTCAGCTATCAGAGAGAGTCATATCAATGTTCACAAGTCACATCGACCTCAACATTGCCATCAGCGAGACTATCACTACTCGCCAAGAGATCACACTGAGCCTTCCAGTCATACCAAAATAAACAACCATCGGAAAGACTTACTGCTATCGTTGAGAGGTAATATTGAACCCACAAGTCATACCGAGCACCAAACAGTTGCCAGGAGTCATACCAAAAATAGACTACCCCATCGCTGAGACAAACATCCATCACTAAGACTTCATACCGAAGCCTTCAAGTTATCCCGATGACTCCAAGAGTAGTTGTTCGGTGAGACATGCCATCTATCAACAAGATATCTTACCGAGTCACCATGTCACCCCGATGTCTTCTAGTGAATAACTGTCGGTGAGAGAACCAACAGTCGGTAAGAGTTCTTGCTGAGGCTTTCACATCACCTCGATAGCTCTGAGTGTATGCTTATCGGTGAGACATACTACCTATCGCCAAGACTTCATACTGAAGACTTTGTGTTACTCCGATGACTCCAGTCGCCATGAGTTTCCCTGATAACCTTTAGGCGTCAACACATCGGCAAAACCAATCTAGTCAGCATAGGGTTACAGTGATCATCATGTCACAGCGATAGGTCCATTCAGCAAGACTGAAACAAGGTCTTAGTGACCAAAACTTTTCACAAGGTTCCAAAGCTGCTAGTTAGCCATACAATATGGATGTCACACCAACTTGGCTCTTTCAGAGGTTTCAACCTATGGGATTGAGACACATATTTCCAACATCATATTCTAAACTGCCAAACCCACTTGACTATGTTGTTGTTCGCTTCAAAAATTACATTGGCCCACCATGGGACCCAGAACATTTGAGAGACATCCCCATCCCAACTATAAGTTGAGGAAGTCAAACAAAAATTCCACTCACTCTAGCATGGGGAATCACAATACATAAAGTGCAAGGCTTAACATTGGATAGAGTGACAATAAACATAGGGACCAAAGAGAGGCAAGGGTTGACTTTTACTATTATTTCATGTGTAAAATCAATTGAAATACTTTGTATTGATCCACCCTTCTCATTTGAGAGATACTTTAGGCTTTCCACCAACAAGTACACTACTTGTCACCTCAGCGAAGAAACACGCCTCGAGCAATTGCATTCCTTGCCAAGTGTTTTTGGTTCCTGCCTATAGGCTGAAAAACAAAAAAGGCTCTAGGATAATTATTCTTGTGTCTACCTCACCTTTTGTACCATCACCTCTTCAAACACTTTCTAAGTTATAATTTAAAACCATACCAAGTAATAATTTGTGTAAAATGGGTATAGTTCCAAAGATACACAAAGATACCACACAGAAATAGCTAGATGCCACAACTTATACAAGCCAATTCCATGTTTTGATGATTCTATTCTATTAAATTTCCAACTTCTTTGTCTAAGATTTCATTGTGCGATGCTTTTACTATATGGCATTCAAACCAATACACTCTTTTGTATATTCCATTTGTCCATATTTGTTTACGTGTTTCAAAATTCCATGAAGTCCATTATTTATTAGCATACCTAAAATTCTCTTACAACTGATTTTAACATACAGTGGTGTAACCATACAATTACAATTGTTACACATTAATAGATATGAAAATACAAACAACTCCACCTATCTAAGATGCACAGAGATTGGAACCAACAATAGCTAGAAAAAAAAAGCTCTATAAGTAAATAACATCTTTGCAATATTCTAATATATTAACCTTTATATGCACATGTTGTAGATGCATTCTCAAAAAAAAAATTCTTCCATTTAATTAATAAGATTAAAATCCTCCAATGATGTTGTGTTATCTATTCTAAGAGCCTATTTACGTTGACTTCTCACATACCTCCTTCGTGTTGTCCTTCTACAAATTTAAATGTCTTCTTGTTATCTTTTGTATTGGCTTTATTTGATTCAAATTGCTACAAATGTTTTCCTACAAAAATATTTTCTCATCGTTTCCCTATTTCACTGTTCCTATATATTACATTCATAAATATATAGTGTTGTGTACATTGATTTTCTTTTATGTGATACATGGTTAAATTGCACGTTATTTTTTTGGGCTTGCTTGAGAATGTCCACAATGACCATGGAGTTTATTTCCTTCGTGGTTTCCTCATCGTGCCCTGCTCATGCTCAACAGACAACAGACACCAAATGGTAGGTGTTTTCTCATATGCTAGTTGATAATATTCTTTTTTTAATATAATGATATCAACTGTTTTGGTTTCCTTGTGAAATGATAGACTCTGGTGATTGTTACATAGAAAACCTATCAAATAAATTGATATGCACCTCCTTCACATGCCAGTTTAGAGAGTTCCTCAGCTCTCCCTGTCTGTAGCCTGTGAAACCTTCACCATTATTCATGCGGCTTTGTAGTTGTATCATGTTGTGCTCAATACAAAGATAGACCAATAAGAAAATGTGCAACCCATTTATTCAATAATTGGTGCCAGAAAGACGCCCACAACTCTAATTGTAAACTACCTGTTTGTTTTACATATTTATATTTTCCTATTTTATACAATCAATTTTCCCCTCCCTCCATGGCTACATACCCTCTATATATTTGTTGCTTTATTTAAACAATGATGCACATATTTTTACATGTACTTGACTACAATAGTTTATTCTCTTTCTCTTGTATGTTAAACCCACGTTAAACATCTATCAAGAGAATGCTTGCTATATCAATATGCAAGATTAATTCATGATTGAATTGATACAAATGTACAAGATGAGGCTTTCTTATAAAAGTAAGCATGCACAACCCTAACCCTAACTTGAGCTAAAAGATAGCTCAATTAGATAAGGATAACAAAATACAACCTAGCACTTAAATAAAAGCCTAAGTAAACTTATGAAAATGTAATTAAATAGTTAATTACACCAACCCCCCCCCATAAGTGCAACTTAGGGAGAAGATTATGAAGCAAACTACTATGGGTCCCAACAACTAGGCCATGTTAGGTACCCATTTATAGATGCAAATGAAATGAAATCTCTCATAAAGCAGAAAAAAAAGGGGAAAAACCCAGTGGGAAGAAAACCCCTCTCCAAAAGAGAGAAAACAAAAAACAAGCATGATGAATGTAAACATGATGTATGGAGGACTCAACGATAACCCCCCAAGGACTACATCCATCATGAATATACAATGAATTACCCCCCCATAAGAGGGAAGTAATGAGATAAGATATCCCCCCATGATGTATGATCTCCTGCAAACATGGTTAATGTCTGAAGACAAAACATAATCCAATGTCTACAAATAATGTTTCTCCCCTTGGGAAGAAGATACACCAAAGAAAAATGCAGGAAAGCTTCCCATTTTGGATAGGAATTAGGAGGAAGAGGAATCCATATGTAGGAATATTGTGTCTCTGAAATATTCTCATGTGTTGCCATGTTCTTGGATGATGAAGATGATGACACAATCCAATCAGGTACATGCCCAATCACAACAAACTGTGACAAACCAGGAACAAGTGGAAACTGATCTTGAACAAAATCCATGGAAAAACATGAAGTGACAATAGTTGATCCATGACTATCATCAAATAGGAGAGATAAGCCCTCAAATTGGTCCTCCAAATCTGAAATGTGAGACTCCACAAACAAAGAAGCAATGTATGTCAAACAGGAATCCCAATTAGGAAGACTATCAGATACATGTTGCAATGAATCAATGGTAATAATCAATGACTCATCAATAGAAGATGAAGAATCTGGAACCTTTGAAGCATCTGCAATCTCATCCAAAGGATCACAAGCATGGGTTATCAACTCTGAAGATAGAACAAGCACATGTGATTTGGAAAGAGGAGCTTCAAGAGATGGAGAAGAATCATGGTCTTCATACACCTCTCTAATGTGAGTCCAAAGAGCATGAGGACATTTGAAGTGAAGAAGTGAGTCCAAAGAGCATGAGGACATTTGAAGTGAAGATTGTTGTAGATTTGTTGAACAACCAAAGGTTGGATGATGTTAGTTGGCAATTGGCTTCTATGGGCGGATAGATTTTGAGTTTTTGCAGCACCGTAGATTCTGTCTCCTTTTGTCACATCCCTAGAGAGTGGAACAAAGTGGTCGATTTTTTGGCGAAGTGGGCCTCCGAGAATGTGGATGGTTGGGATATTAGCGGAAATGATGAGCTTCCTTCTAATTATCTTGGGACCCTGGAGAGGTTATTAGTGGAGGACATGAATAGGTAGTGTGGTTGTTGGTTGGTCTGGTGGTGGTCTTTTTTTTGGTGGGCCTCTAGCCTTTGCTTTGTACTCTGGCTTTGATTGAATAAAATTTTTACCCCTTTTTAAAAAAAAAATTAAAAAAAAAAAAAAGAAACCAAAACTAATTGTTTAACTTCAATTTACTCAATCACACATAATAAAAACATCATTTTTTTAATAAAATATTTCATATTAATATATTTAACTTGTGCATGTGCATGCACCTATTTAAAAAATATATTTAAATATATTATTTAAATATTCTAAAATTATATACAAATTTTTCAATATATATTTTTAAATAAATATATATATATATTAATTTACATTTTTCAAACAATATTAAGCATAAAACTAGTTCGTTGTGACTTTAATAACTTTCAATTTCGGATCTGGGTTTCTCTCAAAGTTTTATTGAAGGTGCAATTTTGGATTTGGGTTTCTCTAAAAGTTTTATTGAAGGTGTGCCACCAAGTCATTTAACACATATAAAAATATCAGTCATACCCAGTTCATAAATTTTTAGTTATGATTAATTTAGTAACTCTCTTTCTCTCATTTTTTTTACAATTTTCTACAAGAAAGATTTACAAATTTACAGAGGTTTTCTAAATTCTCAAATATTTTCTTTTGAATTATCTATTGTGTTAAAAATTATTTCCTACAGAGATCTAAATCTTTCACGAAAATTTATCATTTTCTACAGAGAAGAATAATAATATTGACACAAAGCATTACAAATTCCTACAATTTTAATTCCATTTTCACAGAGGCTCTAAGATTTATCTATAATTTCCTTTAGCATTAATCTTTTTCAAATAATCAATTTACACAAAGGATCTAAATTTTTTTCTACAGAGGCTCAACATTCACGATAAGTTCTTTCAAAAACAAAAGCTTCTAAAATAAAAGAATTTCTCTTCTAATCTTTTCTAATTTGCAATGCAATAAAATTAAATATCTTTTCCAAATTAATATTCACAAAAATAATTAAAAAACATGTTCCAAAAGAATTGTTGTCTCAAGGATTCTTCTCTGGAACCTCAATTTTCCAATGTTGCCAAAGCTTCCTCCAAAACAATTGCCACTTCCCAGAGAACAGAAACAATCCATAGCCAAGAATATAACAAACTATATTCTTAGAATTATCATAAAGCTTCTAAGATCTACAATTTCTTCAAACCACAGAACAAATCTTTTATTTCCCAAAAACCTTTGTTCCTTTTTTTTCCCGTGCAAACAACTTCCTCCTTTTTCACCCATTTCAATCCCTCTCCGTAAATCAATTTTAAAGCAATTAGAAAACAAACCCTTCTAACTTCTAGTTCACACCACAAATATCTTTTCTAAGACAACCAAGATATTTCTAAGATATTTTCTCAAATATGCATTTAAAATTAAAAATAATTTATTTAATCTAATTTACAATTAAATAACTTATTTATTTTAATTCCCAATTAATTTAATAATTAAAATTACTTTATAATATAACTTTAAATTAATTAATTAATTTATTTATTTATACCAAGATCTTCATACTAATTAAATACTTAATCACAACATATAATTTAATCCTTACAATTAAACTTGCATGATAAATAAAATACCAAGACCAACATGGATAAAGAACATGACCAACACATAGACTAGCAACACACTGTGCTAGGGTAAAGGTTTGACAAGGTTAACCAGTTACTATCTCCTAATCAACATTGCTTTCAGTAGTGGACACATTCAGGCCTGTGAATCTAGGTGGAGCAGATGTCCTATACCTGTTCACTCAAACATACAAATTAGAGTACACATTCATAATAGTCGAGGCGCTAGGAAATGAACTCTAGTGCTCAATCATATCTCATTCTCGTATGTCGCCATATATTCAATGGTAGGATGTCACCCTTTCCACTTATCCTCACAACATGCTACTGCATCACTTAACTACTTAATAAATCTCTGCATCATAATAATAACAAAACAATGTGCATCATACTCACAAAAGTACCATCAGAAGCTCTTGTTTTATCTTCATCTTCAGATTCTTTAGCTAGACTACCTACACATCCCAAGTGAGAATGGAGGGGCACTACATTCTCCCCCCCAAAAACTTGGCTTACTCCTGGAAGTCACAAGGCTCAAAATAGAAACATAAACACATTAGTCCCAAAATTTCTCTAATCTACAATTAATGTACATCCTCTTTCTAAATCATTACAATTAAAATCACTATCTAGCTACACTTTTGAAAATAATATCTTTCTAACCACCTTTATTTGAAAAATCCATACATTTCTTATAGTAAGATACTCGATTTCAACACTAACAACTATAGCAGGTACTCCAATTAATTCAATTTTTCATTCCCAATATAAACATCTTCAAAATATCATACAAGGAAAACACATCATATGATTACTTGATATTCAAAAAAATTACACACCATCTCATGTTTTCAAAAAAACATATAAAAGTATTCAATTCCAAATACATTACCATTTCTTTTCCTTTACCCTTCACTTACAACTCCTCTTCCAGTACGTTGTTAAGCAATCAATATAGTAGAATGCTAACTTTCCATAAACATAACATAAATACACCCACAAACACACATTTTTATCCATTAACCATCATTGAAAAACAAGACATTCCACTTCATTCATTTTACAACACTAAACATCACATCACAAAGCTACACAAGGGTCCATCTAAACATTGGAAAGCAGCATACTAATCCATAAGCCAAAAGCCAATATCCATCTCACATGATCCATACCTTACACTCAGTGGCTTGATGGTGTTAGGCTACACACCTGGTGAGACCATCCAAACAAGACCACAATGACCTATCTCTTGTTGTATAATGTGGTTAGCCTCCAAGAGATAGTCATCACAAATAGGTGGATAATGGGTCCTAGCTGTGTAATAGCCTCACATACCCTCGTCATCAAGATTCCCTGTGTTAGCTTCCTCGTAGACACTCACTAAGTCCACCTCATATGTACTTGGAGAGGAATCATAATACGACACATGGCCTACATCGTAAATAATAAAGACAAACTAGTTTAGCCACTAAAGTCATAAAGAAAGATCAAATGAAAATTCAATTGCAACAATAAGGAAAGAAATGTGCATAATTTCAACATTAAATCAAATGTAACCACAAGGGCTACAAACAAATAATAGCACAAGGTGTGGCTAAACCATTACAATCAAATATAAATAAGGTGTCGACCTTTACAATCAACAAAAAATATCAATAACCATAAAGAAAGTACATAATCTTTAAAATTACACTGTACAACACTATGTGACTAAATACTAGCCACCAAACGAGGAAGGAGGGAACAACATCCAACTATAACAATAGCCCAAATTTGATGTAGAGTGAGCACACCCTCCACATGTCATAGAGTTTATTCCTCGGCTACACTTTGCCTCACATCATCACGCAACATGGTCATACACCAGCCAGAGAAGGCACGCACTGGTCGTATGTCGTATGGCAATGTGTCTGTGGCTCCATGGAAGTAGACACACGTAGATCACATCCCGCATAGTGATACCTCATGGAGAAGGCATACGCAGGTACTTACCATAGACAGAGGTATACATGGCTAGGACATACCCATATGCTAACTGACTCAAATACTATCAAACCAATGATGGGTATCCCTCTACAAGTTTGTGAGGCCCCATAATGCTCACCACACAAGTAGGCTATCATAACACAATCTCATAGTGCACCTTCATGTGTCTATACACATGGTATTGTGTCCTTGAGCCCAACTCACATGGCATCATCACCATCACTATGTCAGAACATTAGTGGGGTGTGGCATTGTATCTATTGCATCATGTCGAAACATGTGTAGATATAGTCTATACAGTGCATATATGAGTATATCAATATGGGGCTACTCGAGCTTCACCTCTCATACGGATGAGGTTGACTTGCTAATGCCTGATAAACACCCTTATAGGAGGCCAGGCAATGCTAGCTCAATGTCCCTACTGACAGCTAGGCATATACTAACAAACCAATACTTTAATACTCAAAACTGTGGGGATTAGGTTAACACATATGGGTCAAGTACCTTGATCCATCACAAGGGAAAGTAGTGGGTACGTTTCCTCAAGTTCAGTTAAGCTAAAATCGCTCTACGTCACATTATGTTGACGCTGCACACTCCACCCAAGGAACTTAGTGGCTGCTACTATCCCTTCATAGATTGAGGGGCTAAAGAACCAAAAGAAAAGAATTTATGAAACTATCTTTTTGGCTACTTTTACATATATAAATTTCAACCACACATGGGTTGGCCCTCAATCAGATAACAAATATTCAAATACACAAAATGGTATAGCTAATCCCACACCAAAATATAACATATTCCTAATGGATGGGTACACAATATCACCATCACATGACACACAAAACAAGTACAAGGTATTCACAACACTCAACCAATGTACAGTCATTGGTTTCTCACATTTACAAGGGGGAATACAATTACATACATAATTCCATAAGTATATTTACTTCCATAAACCATGTGATTCATATCACCACATATATCCATAACTCATCATTAGCTTTTCTTGCAATATACCCAATAGAAATCCATATTTCACTATTCATAATAGAAAAGAATTTATCTTTTACAAGAGAGTGGTCAAACCTCCACACAACTCTATGTCGTAATACATACTAAAATATAAACATAAACCACTTAGTATAGTCAAAGAAAACAAAGAAAGAAATACATACATAAAAGTACAAATAGCAAGGATAGCCTAATGGGCTCATGTGAAACTAGAGTACCCAGTGTTTGAACTTGGGCTCTGATACCAAGTCTAAAACCCCATCCCGCAACCTAGAGGATGATGCAACATTGCAGAAGCACAACTAATTCTTTTTCCTTAAAAGAGTAACAATGAAGACTAACGTAACCTACTCTAACACATACATCCTCTAGGCTATGCAACGTGTCTACATGTGAAATTCAAAACTTACTAAATTATTCTTAAACATAGTATATGGAATTAACTCATGATAACATCGTACAACAAAGCATTCACCATTTCATAATAAATCTAACACAAAGAAAAGTAATGTTCATATTTCCACAGATACAACACCATATAAACAATATATACCATTTAATCCAATGACGAATAGATCATACATAATGTTACAATTACAACACAAGGAATCCTCCTTGATTATAAATAAGGAGTTCAATCTATAGTGTCCATAGTTACAATAAATATAAGAGAAGTACAAATCCATAGAAACACATGAGCTCCTCAGACTAGAAGATCTTGCTATCATGAACATGAAGAGAAAACCCAACAGTGTAAGGTGCATGCAACCCACCCATGTGGTACTTGTAGGACCAACCCTCTTCCTAGGAGATAGTAACAAGTAACAAAGACTAACCTAATACCTCTAGACACAGGAAAGGTACAAAACTACACAATACTAGTAAATACAAAACATAGGGTTATGTTGCTTCTAGAATCACAAATCAAGTACAACCACTATATAATACAATTGATTGTTGTCATAGGAGGAGTGTCATTACAAAGGTTGCATTAGTTATCCTAAGGAGATCTTCCTAGGTCCTAGCCTCCACCTTGGGTTATCCTGGTAACCTCTTACCAACTCCGGCCTCACATGCACACCAGTGCAAAATCGATTATCTTTCAAGAAGACAAGATAACGATTTTGTCATTCCCCTATTGACAACACAATAACTTATTTCCCAACCTAGGGGTAGATATATGCACTAAAACTGATAACAAATAATTACAACATCTCAAGAGGTAACACATCCCTACGAATGTCAAATACTGAATCCCAAAAACGTGCACTACCCAAGGAAATCTCAAAAGGGTGAAAAACAAACACAACCTTTCTATAATTTTACAACCTCTCAAAGACTTACACTTTCTCAACAACAAATATCCCCCCAATTCATAATTACATAGATACATGTAATTAAAATAAACAACTCATGTAATTAAAATCACTACCATTCAGATTTCCTAAATCCAGTAAATCAATATCTCATAATTAAAATACATCGTTTAAACTTAATTTTAATTAATAAATCAACAACAAAATAAGAACTAAATATTGAACTTTCAGTTTCACACCTACTCAAACTAATTAACTCAATTCCACAATTAGAATAATAAATCATTGAAAGTTAACAATTTGTGCTTGCATGCACTTAAAGCAATAAAATCCATCTAAAAAAATACCATTTTTAAATAAATATATATATTTAAATATACATATTATCTAATTACATAATCCAATTCAAACAATCACACTACATGAAATAAATCATTTAAATTATAATTTTATTTACAATAGAAATAAGAGACCAAAACTAATTGTTTAACTTCAATTTACTCAATCACACATAATAAAAACATCAATTTCTTTTGATAAAATATTTCATATTAATATATTTAAATTTTGCATGTGTATGCACCTATTTAAAAAAATACATTTAAATATATTATTTAAATATTCTAAAATTATATTCAAATTTTCCAATATATATTTTTAAATAAATATATATATATATATATATTAATTTACATTTTTCAAACAATATTAAGCATAAAACCAATCTGTTGCGACTTTAATAACTTTCGATTTTGGATCTAAGTTTTTCAAAAAAAATTACTAAAGGTGCACCATCAAGTCTTTTAACACATATAAAACAATCAGCCATACCCAGTTCGTAAATTTTTAGTTATGATTAATTTAGTAACTCTATCTCTGTTGTTTTTTTTACAATTTTCTATAGGAAAGATTTACAAATTTAAGAGGTTTTCTAAATTCTCAAATATTTTCTTTTGAATTATCTATTGTGTTAAAAATCATTTTATCATTTTCTACAGAGAAGAATAATAATCTTGATATAGAGGATTACAAATTCATATAGTTTCAATTCCATTTTTACAAGGCTCTAAAATTTATCTATAATTTCCTTTAGCATAAATCTATTTCAAATAATCAATTTACACAAAGGATCTAAATTATTTTTTACAGAGGCTCAACATTCACGACAATTTCTTTCAAAAACAAAAGCTTCTAAAATAAAAGAATTCCTCTTCTAATCTTT
>VDFB02005378.1:173821-235525 GCA_007258455.2 Sequoia sempervirens
CAATCTTTCTTTTACCTTTTCCACAAAGTGCTTTCGAGGACATATAAATCTCTTCTTCTAGATCACCATGAAGAAATGTTGTCTTCACATCCATCTGTTCGATCTCTAAGTCATACACTACTGCAAGTGACAAAAGAAATCTAATGGACGTCAGCTTAGCTACAGGAGAAAAAATTTCTCCATAATCAATTCCCTCTACCTGGGAATAACCCTTCGCAAGCAACCTCTCCTTATATTTTTCCACACTGCCATCCAGACCTATTTTCTTTTTAAATACCCATTTTCTTGATATGAGTTACGCCTTCATGCAAGGGGGCACCAAACTCCAAGTATCATTCTTTTTGAATAATGCCATTTCTTCATTCATGGCTTCCAACCAAGAGTTTGAATCAGAAATTTTAAATGCCTCTTTCACAGTCCTAAGTTCATCAGTGCTAGAAATTAAAGCATAGGCACAAGTAGAATCAATTAAAGAAAACCCATACCTATCAATTTGCTTTCTTTCACGGGTTGACCTCCTCTCACTTGTTGAGGTTGAGATTCTTCTTCTTGAGCTTTGAACTGCCAGGCTCTCCTGGGTTTGAGGTACATTTTGAATTTTCCAATTCCTCTTTATGCAGTGTTGGAGGAATTTCAACTTCACATCCTTTTTATTTTTGATTTTGTCTCTGACTGTAGATCCAAGGTAGAAGGCTTTAGCTCACAAAAGATAACACTTCTGTTGTATAGAACCTTCTTTGTATTAGGATTCCAAAGCTTGTATCCTTTTAGGCCAGCACTATAACCAATAAAAATACATTTGACAGGCTTGTTCTCCAATTTAGATCTTTTCTCATCACGACAGGTGCATATGCCTCTGACCAAAAACACAAAATATGTCTTAAAGGGGGCTTCTTACCAAGCCATGCTTCCAAATGTGTTTCTCAACAAAGAGTGGAATTCAAAGGAAACTGGTTTATCAAGTAACATGTTGTATGTATTTGCCTCATTGAGCTTCTCAAGCCAACAACGCTTTCGGTATGCTTCGTACTCTTTCCATCACTGTCATGTTGAACCTTTCTACAACTCCATTTTGCTGCAGAGTGTAAGGTGTAGTTTTATGTCTTTTAATCCCATGATCTTTATAGTACCTCTCGAAATCATCAAAACAAATTCATCCTCATTATCAGACCTTAAACATTTTATTTTTCTTCGGTCGATTTTTTCTACAAGGTTTTAAATTCCTTAAAGCCCGATAAACATACGATTTACTTTTCAAAATAGACAAATGCTCTTCTTAAATAATCATCAATCAGCGATACACCAAGTACCTTGACTTGGACAAAGAAGGAACATTCAACTTGGACCAAAAAATTAGAATATATATAATCAAACAAACCATAAGATTTGCGAGGATTGGAGTAAAATGAAACACGGTGTTGTTTACCATATACACAATGTTCACAAAATTCGAATTCAAGGTTACAATCATCAAGCCCTTCAACTAGGTTTTTATTCTTCAAGGTGTTAAAACCTTTCTCACCAATGTGGCCTAGCCTATGATGCGAGGCATAGTATTTTCTCACCCCGGAAGTTTAACTTCGAAGTTATCAGAATCGAGGAGCGTTTTCCTCTTTTTCCTCCATGAGTAGCTTTTTGTGACTTTTCGCGAGACACTATTGCATTGAACAACATGTGCATCAACTTATACAAGGTACCAATTCAAGCACTTATGCTAGCACCATAGAGCCTCCTGGTTATCTTGCAGCCATTTCCATAGAGATGTGAATTGCACTCCTGGTATCATTCAACTTACTAATAGAGAGTAGATTTTTGAGCGGACCTAGTATATGCATTACATCATTGATTCTCTTCCTCTTCCATCCAGGGTGGATTGACTCTCCACGGTAACAATTTCTAAGATGAATCATTTGCCAAATGCACCTTTCCACCATCATATTTTCATACTTCATGAACGCCGGTCTCTATGAGATGTCATGTGGAAAGATGCTCCAGAATCAATTAGCCAGACATCATCTGATGCCTGCGTAGCCAAGGTTGCAATGAAGGCATCTGCATCACTCTGAGAAGAATCATAGTCAGAAGAATTCTTCTTCTTCTTGTTTTTCTCCTCTTTGCAATCCTTTTAGACATGACCAAGTTGCCCACAATTCCAGCACTTCACCTTGGACTTCTTACTAGGAGACTTTGATCTCCCCTCTAATTTGGATTTGGACTTCTTGTCCTTCTTCTTGCCTTTCTCTTTTAACCTTCCTCTAACAACAAGGGCCTCCTTCACCATCTCAAAATATTTCTTTCTCATCTCTTCTAATAAAAAAGAAGCAACAAAATCTTCCATCTTGAAACTGGATGTTGTACTCCCAATAGCCATCACTAGGTGATCCCAAGAATCTGGCAAAGAACACAATAAAAACATACAGTGATCCTCTTCATCAATCTTCACACCCACAGATGTTACCTATGCAATCAGCATGTTGAATGCATTCAAATGATCAACAATAGACCCTCCTTCCTGCATTCTCACAGAGTACAGCTTCTTCCTCAAGAAAAAATTACTCACCAAGGACTTGCCCTGATAAATAGCTTCCTGTCTTTTCCACAAGGAAGATGCAGTCTTGTCTTCATGAAAATTTAGAAGAACAGAGTCTGCTAAATAGAGCCTTATCAACCCCTTTTATTTTCTATCTGCAAGGTCCCAATCCTCTTGCTTCATGCCTATAGGTTTTGTTCCAGACATAGCGAGCCACAGATCATGATCAACCAACAAATCTTCCATTTTAAGTTTCCACAACTCAAAATTGCTGCCATTGAATTTCTCAATTTTAATCTTTCCTAATGTGCTTGCCATCTTAACCTGTAATTTGAATTACCAAACTTTTACAAGACTCCCACTGAATAGAAATTGACTCAAAAAACCACATGTACCCACAAGGATAACACAACTGGCCAGGCTCTAATACCACTTGTAAGGAAAGCTAAGGTGCAGAAAAAACTCTCCTAGCATCAAAACCTCAGGGAAGAATGCAACGATGCTTTTAAATTTTCAATTACAGTCCAATTAAGATACACTTCTAAGAAATAATAGAAACAGAGAATATAACATACACACATGAACACCAAATTTACGTGGGAAAACCCTTAGGGAAAAAACCCACCACACCAAGAAAAACCCCTTTGTATGATAGTAATGAAATTACATACAGAGTATGGGATTCACTCTCTCTAAAGTTAATTTACAACAAAATTCACAATGATCAACCTTGCTACAGAACACTCAAGCTACAATACACTCAGAATTAAATTCACTTTGATCATACATCCAACTATTCATCCAACTATTCATGCAACCATCAAACTAGACAACATCTGCAATTCCTAAGTATATCCATCATGCCCATGGTCTATCGATCTTTCTCTCAGTAACAGATGCAATAGTCCAATTGCTAGAAGTTCCCATTCTACTTCTCTTATTGGTTGTAGACTCACCACGTAGGATAGTCATCACTCAGTCAAAGGTGTTCAACCTGTGTCGCATGTCGGTGACACACTAACCATGTCTCCCCGATGCCACAAGAACGATTGTAGTTATCGCCAAGAATCAACCCCATCGACAAGACATTATACCAAATGCAAATCCACCTTGTGAAGATCTATTGGCAAGATTTCAGCTATCAGAGAGAGTCATATCAATGTTCACAAGTCACATCGACCTCAACATTGCCATCAGCGAGACTATCACTACTCGCCAAGAGATCACACTGAGCCTTCCAGTCATACCAAAATAAACAACCATCGGAAAGACTTACTGCTATCGTTGAGAGGTAATATTGAACCCACAAGTCATACCGAGCACCAAACAGTTGCCAGGAGTCATACCAAAAATAGACTACCCCATCGCTGAGACAAACATCCATCACTAAGACTTCATACCGAAGCCTTCAAGTTATCCCGATGACTCCAAGAGTAGTTGTTCGGTGAGACATGCCATCTATCAACAAGATATCTTACCGAGTCACCATGTCACCCCGATGTCTTCTAGTGAATAACTGTCGGTGAGAGAACCAACAGTCGGTAAGAGTTCTTGCTGAGGCTTTCACATCACCTCGATAGCTCTGAGTGTATGCTTATCGGTGAGACATACTACCTATCGCCAAGACTTCATACTGAAGACTTTGTGTTACTCCGATGACTCCAGTCGCCATGAGTTTCCCTGATAACCTTTAGGCGTCAACACATCGGCAAAACCAATCTAGTCAGCATAGGGTTACAGTGATCATCATGTCACAGCGATAGGTCCATTCAGCAAGACTGAAACAAGGTCTTAGTGACCAAAACTTTTCACAAGGTTCCAAAGCTGCTAGTTAGCCATACAATATGGATGTCACACCAACTTGGCTCTTTCAGAGGTTTCAACCTATGGGATTGAGACACATATTTCCAACATCATATTCTAAACTGCCAAACCCACTTGACTATGTTGTTGTTCGCTTCAAAAATTACATTGGCCCACCATGGGACCCAGAACATTTGAGAGACATCCCCATCCCAACTATAAGTTGAGGAAGTCAAACAAAAATTCCACTCACTCTAGCATGGGGAATCACAATACATAAAGTGCAAGGCTTAACATTGGATAGAGTGACAATAAACATAGGGACCAAAGAGAGGCAAGGGTTGACTTTTACTATTATTTCATGTGTAAAATCAATTGAAATACTTTGTATTGATCCACCCTTCTCATTTGAGAGATACTTTAGGCTTTCCACCAACAAGTACACTACTTGTCACCTCAGCGAAGAAACACGCCTCGAGCAATTGCATTCCTTGCCAAGTGTTTTTGGTTCCTGCCTATAGGCTGAAAAACAAAAAAGGCTCTAGGATAATTATTCTTGTGTCTACCTCACCTTTTGTACCATCACCTCTTCAAACACTTTCTAAGTTATAATTTAAAACCATACCAAGTAATAATTTGTGTAAAATGGGTATAGTTCCAAAGATACACAAAGATACCACACAGAAATAGCTAGATGCCACAACTTATACAAGCCAATTCCATGTTTTGATGATTCTATTCTATTAAATTTCCAACTTCTTTGTCTAAGATTTCATTGTGCGATGCTTTTACTATATGGCATTCAAACCAATACACTCTTTTGTATATTCCATTTGTCCATATTTGTTTACGTGTTTCAAAATTCCATGAAGTCCATTATTTATTAGCATACCTAAAATTCTCTTACAACTGATTTTAACATACAGTGGTGTAACCATACAATTACAATTGTTACACATTAATAGATATGAAAATACAAACAACTCCACCTATCTAAGATGCACAGAGATTGGAACCAACAATAGCTAGAAAAAAAAAGCTCTATAAGTAAATAACATCTTTGCAATATTCTAATATATTAACCTTTATATGCACATGTTGTAGATGCATTCTCAAAAAAAAATTCTTCCATTTAATTAATAAGATTAAAATCCTCCAATGATGTTGTGTTATCTATTCTAAGAGCCTATTTACGTTGACTTCTCACATACCTCCTTCGTGTTGTCCTTCTACAAATTTAAATGTCTTCTTGTTATCTTTTGTATTGGCTTTATTTGATTCAAATTGCTACAAATGTTTTCCTACAAAAATATTTTCTCATCGTTTCCCTATTTCACTGTTCCTATATATTACATTCATAAATATATAGTGTTGTGTACATTGATTTTCTTTTATGTGATACATGGTTAAATTGCACGTTATTTTTTTGGGCTTGCTTGAGAATGTCCACAATGACCATGGAGTTTATTTCCTTCGTGGTTTCCTCATCGTGCCCTGCTCATGCTCAACAGACAACAGACACCAAATGGTAGGTGTTTTCTCATATGCTAGTTGATAATATTCTTTTTTTAATATAATGATATCAACTGTTTTGGTTTCCTTGTGAAATGATAGACTCTGGTGATTGTTACATAGAAAACCTATCAAATAAATTGATATGCACCTCCTTCACATGCCAGTTTAGAGAGTTCCTCAGCTCTCCCTGTCTGTAGCCTGTGAAACCTTCACCATTATTCATGCGGCTTTGTAGTTGTATCATGTTGTGCTCAATACAAAGATAGACCAATAAGAAAATGTGCAACCCATTTATTCAATAATTGGTGCCAGAAAGACGCCCACAACTCTAATTGTAAACTACCTGTTTGTTTTACATATTTATATTTTCCTATTTTATACAATCAATTTTCCCCTCCCTCCATGGCTACATACCCTCTATATATTTGTTGCTTTATTTAAACAATGATGCACATATTTTTACATGTACTTGACTACAATAGTTTATTCTCTTTCTCTTGTATGTTAAACCCACGTTAAACATCTATCAAGAGAATGCTTGCTATATCAATATGCAAGATTAATTCATGATTGAATTGATACAAATGTACAAGATGAGGCTTTCTTATAAAAGTAAGCATGCACAACCCTAACCCTAACTTGAGCTAAAAGATAGCTCAATTAGATAAGGATAACAAAATACAACCTAGCACTTAAATAAAAGCCTAAGTAAACT
This sequence comes from Sequoia sempervirens, assembly GCA_007258455.2. Classification (NCBI taxonomy): domain Eukaryota; kingdom Viridiplantae; phylum Streptophyta; class Pinopsida; order Cupressales; family Cupressaceae; genus Sequoia; species Sequoia sempervirens. The sequence continues at coordinate 180,385 of VDFB02005378.1, forward strand.
TATGAAAATGTAATTAAATAGTTAATTACACCAACACCCCCCCATAAGTGCAACTTAGGGAGAAGATTATGAAGCAAACTACTATGGGTCCCAACAACTAGGCCATGTTAGGTACCCATTTATAGATGCAAATGAAATGAAATCTCTCATAAAGCAGAAAAAAAGGGGAAAAACCCAGTGGGAAGAAAACCCCTCTCCAAAAGAGAGAAAACAAAAAACAAGCATGATGAATGTAAACATGATGTATGGAGGACTCAACGATAACCCCCCAAGGACTACATCCATCATGAATATACAATGAATTACCCCCCCATAAGAGGGAAGTAATGAGATAAGATATCCCCCCATGATGTATGATCTCCTGCAAACATGGTTAATGTCTAAAGACAAAACATAATCCAATGTCTACAAATAATGTTTCTCCCCTTGGGAAGAAGATACACCAAAGAAAAATGCAGGAAAGCTTCCCATTTTGGATAGGAATTAGGAGGAAGAGGAATCCATATGTAGGAATATTGTGTCTCTGAAATATTCTCATGTGTTGCCATGTTCTTGGATGATGAAGATGATGACACAATCCAATCAGGTACATGCCCAATCACAACAAACTGTGACAAACCAGGAACAAGTGGAAACTGATCTTGAACAAAATCCATGGAAAAACATGAAGTGACAATAGTTGATCCATGACTATCATCAAATAGGAGAGATAAGCCCTCAAATTGGTCCTCCAAATCTGAAATGTGAGACTCCACAAACAAAGAAGCAATGTATGTCAAACAGGAATCCCAATTAGGAAGACTATCAGATACATGTTGCAATGAATCAATGGTAATAATCAATGACTCATCAATAGAAGATGAAGAATCTGGAACCTTTGAAGCATCTGCAATCTCATCCAAAGGATCACAAGCATGGGTTATCAACTCTGAAGATAGAACAAGCACATGTGATTTGGAAAGAGGAGCTTCAAGAGATGGAGAAGAATCATGGTCTTCATACACCTCTCTAATGTGAGTCCAAAGAGCATGAGGACATTTGAAGTGAAGAAGTGAGTCCAAAGAGCATGAGGACATTTGAAGTGAAGATTGTTGTAGATTTGTTGAACAACCAAAGGTTGGATGATGTTAGTTGGCAATTGGCTTCTATGGGCGGATAGATTTTGAGTTTTTGCAGCACCGTAGATTCTGTCTCCTTTTGTCACATCCCTAGAGAGTGGAACAAAGTGGTCGATTTTTTGGCGAAGTGGGCCTCCGAGAATGTGGATGGTTGGGATATTAGCGGAAATGATGAGCTTCCTTCTAATTATCTTGGGACCCTGGAGAGGTTATTAGTGGAGGACATGAATAGGTAGTGTGGTTGTTGGTTGGTCTGGTGGTGGTCTTTTTTTTGGTGGGCCTCTAGCCTTTGCTTTGTACTCTGGCTTTGATTGAATAAAATTTTTACCCCTTTTTTTAAAAAAAAAATTAAAAAAAAAAAAAAGAAACCAAAACTAATTGTTTAACTTCAATTTACTCAATCACACATAATAAAAACATCATTTTTTTAATAAAATATTTCATATTAATATATTTAACTTGTGCATGTGCATGCACCTATTTAAAAAATATATTTAAATATATTATTTAAATATTCTAAAATTATATACAAATTTTTCAATATATATTTTTAAATAAATATATATATATATTAATTTACATTTTTCAAACAATATTAAGCATAAAACTAGTTCGTTGTGACTTTAATAACTTTCAATTTCGGATCTGGGTTTCTCTCAAAGTTTTATTGAAGGTGCAATTTTGGATTTGGGTTTCTCTAAAAGTTTTATTGAAGGTGTGCCACCAAGTCATTTAACACATATAAAAATATCAGTCATACCCAGTTCATAAATTTTTAGTTATGATTAATTTAGTAACTCTCTTTCTCTCATTTTTTTTACAATTTTCTACAAGAAAGATTTACAAATTTACAGAGGTTTTCTAAATTCTCAAATATTTTCTTTTGAATTATCTATTGTGTTAAAAATTATTTCCTACAGAGATCTAAATCTTTCACGAAAATTTATCATTTTCTACAGAGAAGAATAATAATATTGACACAAAGCATTACAAATTCCTACAATTTTAATTCCATTTTCACAGAGGCTCTAAGATTTATCTATAATTTCCTTTAGCATTAATCTTTTTCAAATAATCAATTTACACAAAGGATCTAAATTTTTTTCTACAGAGGCTCAACATTCACGATAAGTTCTTTCAAAAACAAAAGCTTCTAAAATAAAAGAATTTCTCTTCTAATCTTTTCTAATTTGCAATGCAATAAAATTAAATATCTTTTCCAAATTAATATTCACAAAAATAATTAAAAAACATGTTCCAAAAGAATTGTTGTCTCAAGGATTCTTCTCTGGAACCTCAATTTTCCAATGTTGCCAAAGCTTCCTCCAAAACAATTGCCACTTCCCAGAGAACAGAAACAATCCATAGCCAAGAATATAACAAACTATATTCTTAGAATTATCATAAAGCTTCTAAGATCTACAATTTCTTCAAACCACAGAACAAATCTTTTATTTCCCAAAAACCTTTGTTCCTTTTTTTTCCCGTGCAAACAACTTCCTCCTTTTTCACCCATTTCAATCCCTCTCCGTAAATCAATTTTAAAGCAATTAGAAAACAAACCCTTCTAACTTCTAGTTCACACCACAAATATCTTTTCTAAGACAACCAAGATATTTCTAAGATATTTTCTCAAATATGCATTTAAAATTAAAAATAATTTATTTAATCTAATTTACAATTAAATAACTTATTTATTTTAATTCCCAATTAATTTAATAATTAAAATTACTTTATAATATAACTTTAAATTAATTAATTAATTATTTATTTATACCAAGATCTTCATACTAATTAAATACTTAATCACAACATATAATTTAATCCTTACAATTAAACTTGCATGATAAATAAAATACCAAGACCAACATGGATAAAGAACATGACCAACACATAGACTAGCAACACACTGTGCTAGGGTAAAGGTTTGACAAGGTTAACCAGTTACTATCTCCTAATCAACATTGCTTTCAGTAGTGGACACATTCAGGCCTGTGAATCTAGGTGGAGCGGATGTCCTATACCTGTTCACTCAAACATACAAATTAGAGTACACATTCATAATAGTCGAGGCGCTAGGAAATGAACTCTAGTGCTCAATCATATCTCATTCTCGTATGTCGCCATATATTCAATGGTAGGATGTCACCCTTTCCACTTATCCTCACAACATGCTACTGCATCACTTAACTACTTAATAAATCTCTGCATCATAATAATAACAAAACAATGTGCATCATACTCACAAAAGTACCATCAGAAGCTCTTGTTTTATCTTCATCTTCAGATTCTTTAGCTAGACTACCTACACATCCCAAGTGAGAATGGAGGGGCACTACATTCTCCCCCCCAAAAACTTGGCTTACTCCTGGAAGTCACAAGGCTCAAAATAGAAACATAAACACATTAGTCCCAAAATTTCTCTAATCTACAATTAATGTACATCCTCTTTCTAAATCATTACAATTAAAATCACTATCTAGCTACACTTTTGAAAATAATATCTTTCTAACCACCTTTATTTGAAAAATCCATACATTTCTTATAGTAAGATACTCGATTTCAACACTAACAACTATAGCAGGTACTCCAATTAATTCAATTTTTCATTCCCAATATAAACATCTTCAAAATATCATACAAGGAAAACACATCATATGATTACTTGATATTCAAAAAAATTACACACCATCTCATGTTTTCAAAAAAACATATAAAAGTATTCAATTCCAAATACATTACCATTTCTTTTCCTTTACCCTTCACTTACAACTCCTCTTCCAGTACGTTGTTAAGCAATCAATATAGTAGAATGCTAACTTTCCATAAACATAACATAAATACACCCACAAACACACATTTTTATCCATTAACCATCATTGAAAAACAAGACATTCCACTTCATTCATTTTACAACACTAAACATCACATCACAAAGCTACACAAGGGTCCATCTAAACATTGGAAAGCAGCATACTAATCCATAAGCCAAAAGCCAATATCCATCTCACATGATCCATACCTTACACTCAGTGGCTTGATGGTGTTAGGCTACACACCTGGTGAGACCATCCAAACAAGACCACAATGACCTATCTCTTGTTGTATAATGTGGTTAGCCTCCAAGAGATAGTCATCACAAATAGGTGGATAATGGGTCCTAGCTGTGTAATAGCCTCACATACCCTCGTCATCAAGATTCCCTGTGTTAGCTTCCTCGTAGACACTCACTAAGTCCACCTCATATGTACTTGGAGAGGAATCATAATACAACACATGGCCTACATCGTAAATAATAAAGACAAACTAGTTTAGCCACTAAAGTCATAAAGAAAGATCAAATGAAAATTCAATTGCAACAATAAGGAAAGAAATGTGCATAATTTCAACATTAAATCAAATGTAACCACAAGGGCTACAAACAAATAAGAGCACAAGGTGTGGCTAAACCATTACAATCAAATATAAATAAGGTGTCGACCTTTACAATCAACAAAAAATATCAATAACCATAAAGAAAGTACATAATCTTTAAAATTACACTGTACAACACTATGTGACTAAATACTAGCCACCAAACGAGGAAGGAGGGAACAACATCCAACTATAACAATAGCCCAAATTTGATGTAGAGTGAGCACACCCTCCACATGTCATAGAGTTTATTCCTCGGCTACACTTTGCCTCACATCATCACGCAACATGGTCATACACCAGCCAGAGAAGGCACGCACTGGTCGTATGTCGTATGGCAATGTGTCTGTGGCTCCATGGAAGTAGACACACGTAGATCACATCCCGCATAGTGATACCTCATGGAGAAGGCATACGCAGGTACTTACCATAGACAGAGGTATACATGGCTAGGACATACCCATATGCTAGCTGACTCAAATACTATCAAACCAATGATGGGTATCCCTCTACAAGTTTGTGAGGCCCCATAATGCTCACCACACAAGTAGGCTATCATAACACAATCTCATAGTGCACCTTCATGTGTCTATACACATGGTATTGTGTCCTTGAGCCCAACTCACATGGCATCATCACCATCACTATGTCAGAACATTAGTGGGGTGTGGCATTGTATCTATTGCATCATGTCGAAACATGTGTAGATATAGTCTATACAGTGCATATATGAGTATATCAATATGGGGCTACTCGAGCTTCACCTCTCATACGGATGAGGTTGACTTGCTAATGCCTGATAAACACCCTTATAGGAGGCCAGGCAATGCTAGCTCAATGTCCCTACTGACAGCTAGGCATATACTAACAAACCAATACTTTAATACTCAAAACTGTGGGGATTAGGTTAACACATATGGGTCAAGTACCTTGATCCATCACAAGGGAAAGTAGTGGGTACGTTTCCTCAAGTTCAGTTAAGCTAAAATCGCTCTACGTCACATTATGTTGACGCTGCACACTCCACCCAAGGAACTTAGTGGCTGCTACTATCCCTTCATAGATTGAGGGGCTAAAGAACCAAAAGAAAAGAATTTATGAAACTATCTTTTTGGCTACTTTTACATATATAAATTTCAACCACACATGGGTTGGCCCTCAATCAGATAACAAATATTCAAATACACAAAATGGTATAGCTAATCCCACACCAAAATATAACATATTCCTAATGGATGGGTACACAATATCACCATCACATGACACACAAAACAAGTACAAGGTATTCACAACACTCAACCAATGTACAGTCATTGGTTTCTCACATTTACAAGGGGGAATACAATTACATACATAATTCCATAAGTATATTTACTTCCATAAACCATGTGATTCATATCACCACATATATCCATAACTCATCATTAGCTTTTCTTGCAATATACCCAATAGAAATCCATATTTCACTATTCATAATAGAAAAGAATTTATCTTTTACAAGAGAGTGGTCAAACCTCCACACAACTCTATGTCGTAATACATACTAAAATATAAACATAAACCACTTAGTATAGTCAAAGAAAACAAAGAAAGAAATACATACATAAAAGTACAAATAGCAAGGATAGCCTAATGGGCTCATGTGAAACTAGAGTACCCAGTGTTTGAACTTGGGCTCTGATACCAAGTCTAAAACCCCATCCCGCAACCTAGAGGATGATGCAACATTGCAGAAGCACAACTAATTCTTTTTCCTTAAAAGAGTAACAATGAAGACTAACGTAACCTACTCTAACACATACATCCTCTAGGCTATGCAACGTGTCTACATGTGAAATTCAAAACTTACTAAATTATTCTTAAACATAGTATATGGAATTAACTCATGATAACATCGTACAACAAAGCATTCACCATTTCATAATAAATCTAACACAAAGAAAAGTAATGTTCATATTTCCACAGATACAACACCATATAAACAATATATACCATTTAATCCAATGACGAATAGATCATACATAATGTTACAATTACAACACAAGGAATCCTCCTTGATTATAAATAAGGAGTTCAATCTATAGTGTCCATAGTTACAATAAATATAAGAGAAGTACAAATCCATAGAAACACATGAGCTCCTCAGACTAGAAGATCTTGCTATCATGAACATGAAGAGAAAACCCAACAGTGTAAGGTGCATGCAACCCACCCATGTGGTACTTGTAGGACCAACCCTCTTCCTAGGAGATAGTAACAAGTAACAAAGACTAACCTAATACCTCTAGACACAGGAAAGGTACAAAACTACACAATACTAGTAAATACAAAACATAGGGTTATGTTGCTTCTAGAATCACAAATCAAGTACAACCACTATATAATACAATTGATTGTTGTCATAGGAGGAGTGTCATTACAAAGGTTGCATTAGTTATCCTAAGGAGATCTTCCTAGGTCCTAGCCTCCACCTTGGGTTATCCTGGTAACCTCTTACCAACTCCGGCCTCACATGCACACCAGTGCAAAATCGATTATCTTTCAAGAAGACAAGATAACGATTTTGTCATTCCCCTATTGACAACACAATAACTTATTTCCCAACCTAGGGGTAGATATATGCACTAAAACTGATAACAAATAATTACAACATCTCAAGAGGTAACACATCCCTACGAATGTCAAATACTGAATCCCAAAAACGTGCACTACCCAAGGAAATCTCAAAAGGGTGAAAAACAAACACAACCTTTCTATAATTTTACAACCTCTCAAAGACTTACACTTTCTCAACAACAAATATCCCCCCAATTCATAATTACATAGATACATGTAATTAAAATAAACAACTCATGTAATTAAAATCACTACCATTCAGATTTCCTAAATCCAGTAAATCAATATCTCATAATTAAAATACATCGTTTAAACTTAATTTTAATTAATAAATCAACAACAAAATAAGAACTAAATATTGAACTTTCAGTTTCACACCTACTCAAACTAATTAACTCAATTCCACAATTAGAATAATAAATCATTGAAAGTTAACAATTTGTGCTTGCATGCACTTAAAGCAATAAAATCCATCTAAAAAAATACCATTTTTAAATAAATATATATATTTAAATATACATATTATCTAATTACATAATCCAATTCAAACAATCACACTACATGAAATAAATCATTTAAATTATAATTTTATTTACAATAGAAATAAGAGACCAAAACTAATTGTTTAACTTCAATTTACTCAATCACACATAATAAAAACATCAATTTCTTTTGATAAAATATTTCATATTAATATATTTAAATTTTGCATGTGTATGCACCTATTTAAAAAAATACATTTAAATATATTATTTAAATATTCTAAAATTATATTCAAATTTTCCAATATATATTTTTAAATAATATATATATATATATATATTAATTTACATTTTTCAAACAATATTAAGCATAAAACCAATCTGTTGCGACTTTAATAACTTTCGATTTTGGATCTAAGTTTTTCAAAAAAAATTACTAAAGGTGCACCATCAAGTCTTTTAACACATATAAAACAATCAGCCATACCCAGTTCGTAAATTTTTAGTTATGATTAATTTAGTAACTCTATCTCTGTTGTTTTTTTTACAATTTTCTATAGGAAAGATTTACAAATTTAAGAGGTTTTCTAAATTCTCAAATATTTTCTTTTGAATTATCTATTGTGTTAAAAATCATTTTATCATTTTCTACAGAGAAGAATAATAATCTTGATATAGAGGATTACAAATTCATATAGTTTCAATTCCATTTTTACAAGGCTCTAAAATTTATCTATAATTTCCTTTAGCATAAATCTATTTCAAATAATCAATTTACACAAAGGATCTAAATTATTTTTTACAGAGGCTCAACATTCACGACAATTTCTTTCAAAAACAAAAGCTTCTAAAATAAAAGAATTCCTCTTCTAATCTTTTCCAATTTGCAATACAATAAAATTAAAAATATCTTTCAAATTAAAATTCACAAAAAAAATTAAAAAACTTGTTCCAAAAGAATTGTTGCATCGAGGATCTGTAACCTCAATTTTTCAATGTTGTCAAAGCTTCCTCGAGAACAATTGCCACTTACCAAAGAACAGAAACAATCCATAGCCAAGAATATAACAAACTAGATTCCTAGAATTATCAAAAAGCTTCTAAGATCTACAATTTCTTCAAACCACAGAACAAATCTTTTATTTCCCAAAAACCTTTGTTCTTCTTTTTCCTGTGAAAACAACTTTCTCCTTTTTCACCCATTTCAATCCCTCTTTGTAAATCAATTTTAAAACAATTAGAAAACAAACCCTTCTAACTTCTAGTTCACACCACAAATATCTTTTCTAACACAACCAAGATATTTCTCAGATATTTTCCCAAATATGCATTTAAAATTAAAAACAATTTATTTAATCTAACTTACAATTAAATAATTTATTTATTTTAATTCCCAATTAATTTAATAATTAAAATTACTTTATAATATAACTTTAAATTAATTAATTAATTAATTTATACCAAGATCTTCATACTAATTAAATACTTAATCACAACATATAATTTAATCCTTACAATTAAACTTACACGGGAAATAAAATACCAAGACCAACACACAGACTGGTGACACACTGTGCTAGGGTAAAGGTTTGATAAGGTTAACTAATTACTATCTCTCAATCAACATTATTGTTGAGTAGTGGATATGCTTAGGTCTGTGAATCCAGGTGGAGTCGATTTCATGTACCTATTCACTAAAAAATACAAATTAAAGTACACATTCATAATAGTCGAGGTGCTAGGAAATGAACTCTAACAATCGTATCTCATTCTCGTATCTTGCCATATATTCAATGGTATGATTTTTCCCTTTCCACCTATCCTCACAATATGCTACTGCATCACTTAATTACTCAATAAATCTCTGCATCATAATAATAACAAAACAATGTGCATCATACTCACAAAATTACCATCAGAAGCTCTTTTTTCATCTTCATCTTTAGATTCTTTAGCTAGACTACCTACACATCCTAGTGAGAATAGAGGGGCATTACAAATTTTTAATTTCAATGGTTAAATAAACATAACCACATAGTTTTATTTTGTGATTGAGAAAATTTGTAATTAAGATTAAGTAAGTGCAAGTTGTTTTGTAAACCTTTAATTATAGATCAATATTATATATTATTTTCTACTTATTAATTGATACTAAATATTATTTAAATTTTATTAAATAACATAGATTATTGTATACATTAAAAAAGTATTATTTATTATATGATTATATTAAAATTGTTAATATTTTAAGTTTAACCTTTATATTAAAAATCACAAGTTAAACTAAAGTAAAAAGTTAAAAATTAAATTAAATCTATTAAAACATTTATGAATTTTGATTATGTAATTTTTTAATTATCTTTTGATATTAAATTTTAACTTTTATATTAAAAGTCACAAGTAAAACTAAAGTGAAAAAGTTCAAAATTTAATTAAATCTACTAAAATATTTATCGATTTTGATTATGTAATTTTTTAATTCTCTTATGCTAGAAGTTTCATGTTTTTTTGCTGTAAAATATTATTAAAGTTGTTTATAAAAAACTAATCAATATTAACAAAATTAAATAGAACTATTAATATTTTTTATATAAAAATATAATAATAATAAAGATTTTTAATTGTATTCAAAATAATATAAAATTTAAAATTATAGATATGGGATTCTACATATTGTCAAAATCCCCAAAAATAAATTATTAAAGATATTTTCTTTCAATTATTTACATTATTAAAAATTTGGCATGTGTATGATTATGTGTAAAAAATTATTGTACAACAAAATTATAATATAAAATAATAATAAAATAAAAATAAAAATAATGTATTTAATTTTTTTTTAATCAAAAATCAAATTTCAAAATCAAACATTGTTATTTAATATTTTTTATTTTCAATTATCTAAATTATTTTATATAAATTAAAAATGTCGTTATGTATAAAAAAATCACTTTATAACAAAATATAATATAAAATAATAAATATAATTTGTGGGAGGATGGGCAAGGGCCACTCCACTCTACAAAAGCATGTTTGGAATGACCGCGTTAATGGAAATGAGGTGGATAGTTTTGATCATGTGGAACAAGTCTAATGTGTGAGGTGAGAAGGTTGCAAACAAATTCTAGAGATTTTCATGGGGTGTTGCAGTCATTATTTTGCATTGGCATTGGGAGGGCCACATCAATCAACACCTACAAACAAACTATCCTCACACGTTTTATACTGGGTGCGATGTCCAAATAATTCATTAAAATTTGTGGTGTTAAGTTCTCAAGGTGGCTCTTCACTGGCTCTCGAACATTACAACTATTAAAGGAAAGCATTGGCTTTTTCACCTAGAGATGAGCAGATTCATCTTACTGGTCTCAACAGAGGAATTAGAAACAAGCGGTATGGACACACCAATGCATATGCAAAGCTCGAAGAGGAAGATGGCCTTCGAAGGTCCGGTGACTACTCTTTGGCTGAGTCGGATAATTCACCACCAGGATTATCTCGCCTTTGTAGTAGTTAAATGTATCACTAGAAAAGGCTCTATGGCGAGCGTAAAGGGATATCGACTGGACTCAAACATTTCATCCCACGTCTTGGTTGGCTTGCTAGATGTGGGGGTATCTAAGGTGGACATGAGGGTAATTATGAAGTGACTATTCAAGATAGATTTGCTGGTGGGTTTAGAGAAGACTATGGTCACAGCCTTGCTGGGAAAAGGCATTCCACACTCGCGAGACCTTGTATTGTTGGAAGATCCAGATGTGTTGGTAAGATTCTACCCATTCCTTCTAGATATTAATGGAATGGAACTGGTTGAACATGTAGCAAGGGTCAAATTCCTCAAAAAGAAATACTATTTGACAGTTTTTCCCATGGACGGCTCTAAGTGGTGGATGTTGGGTAGGGTATGTGTCTTAGTCCTGTGTTTAGTTACGTGTTCACTATTAAATATTTTAGTACATGGGAAAGGTGAAATAGTATCAATAGAGGTTTGGCTAGTCTTGACCCTACGTGGTCCTTTTGTAATTTTGAGATGGTCTGTAATGGGGTCCTCTATGGAGACTACAATGGTGAAATGGTTCTATAATGGTGGTCTTGTCCACAATTAGGGGCTCGAACATGTATCTTTTCTTTTGATAGTAATACAAACTCTTACTTATCAAAAAAAATAAAATATATATATAATTTAAAATTTATGCTCCGTGAAGTGGTAATTTTTTAATATTGTCAACATTGTACTCTGAATGGTGGTAGAGGGTACAACAGAGAAAACCCTATTTACGAGGGAAAAATAAACTTATCGTGTTGTGTGTGGAAGAATTGTGTGTGGAAGAAATATATTACAAAATTTCGTTAACAAAAAACTAGAGAAAATAATCTAATGGTTCAAAAAAGTTACATCATATTCCATGGTCTATAAGAAACAATGAGTTGTTGATTTTAACTTTTAAATTCATCCACTTCATATTGGATATGTCTTCAACATAAAATATAGACATCTGGTGATGCAAGGTGTGGCACAACTTCTTAATTGTGGGTAAATAGTGATAGTGCATTTCTTAATACAATGCATGAATAAAGGTAGGTGGTGACATATTTGAACCAAAAAACAATGGGTTGCTTGATACTTGAGTCTGACATTTTTAAATTCGTCGAATATTGTATTAGCAAGTGGAACAATCAACATCTTATGATTTGGATTCACTAGTCGACAGAACAAAAATTAGATTGTGGGGAAGGATATCTTAACCAGAACATGAGATTTTCTCATCGATTCCACAAATGCTCCACTCCAACTTCCATATTAGGCTTGTAGGCTTGGAGCTAATAGTGGGTTGACCCCTATCCCCTACGTGGCTTGAGATGGTGTTTTAAAATAGATTGATAAAGGATATAATTTTACATAAATTAAATTATTTTTTCATACTAAATATTAAATGTTTACAGACTTTCATTATTCTACATTTTTTTATAAATCAAAGAGACTCTCATTGAATGAAAGTGGGGAAGGATATCATAACCGACTCGTGCAATTTACCTATAAATTCCATGAACGCTCCACTCCCAGTTCAATATTGGACTTGGAGGTTTGGAGTTGTTAGCAAGTTGGCCCCTACCCCCTATGTGGCTTGAGATGATGTTTTAAAATAGATTGATAAAAGATATAATTTTACATAAACTAAATTATTTTTTCATACTAAATATTAAATTTTTAGAGACTTTCATTGTAATTTATTTATTTTGCTTCTTCCAATAATAAAAACGACATTCCTCTTTTACCTATAGATTGAATGAACCATCTTGTATATTCTTTCTTTTGATTATTTAATTTTTACTTTACAATAAATATTATTATTATAATGTTTTAAAGTACTCAACAACTTATCTATAGTGGTTTACGGTAAGTTTTTTTTTTTTTTTTGGTTTGTGGTAAGTCAAAATTAAAACGTAACGATTGTTTAATTCTTGTAGATTATATATTCTAAGAATGATCCTAATGGTTTGTTGGTTTTAAAATTTATAATATCATACACACATTAATTTAAGTATAATATATTCACTTTTCCAAAGGAAATACCATACAAACAATCCCGAGGAAAACAAAAAATTAATGAAGTATCCCTAATGGTTTTTCCATGTCCATTATTCAATGTTCTTGAGAGAAAAAGAAAAAAGTAATATTAAGAAATAAATAAATCAAATGCACAATTCATCCTAGTACCACAACCTTCAATAATGTACAAGCCCAATCATATGTAATAAAATCCAATTAAATTCCTTAAAATAAAATATAAACCAAAATATTTGATTACAATTTTTTTAAAGATATTGTAGTGCTCTACTTAAGCATTAAATGATACAATATTGAATAAATAATAATAATTTTACACCTTTATCTTCTAGATAAAACAATAAACAATTATTTTCTTATTATCAATTCCTTTAATTGTTATATTCACCCTCCTCTCATACTTATACTTAAACTTTAAGTTTATTGTAGCCTATAAAAGTAAATTGTTATTTCCATTAATAATGTTAATTTTATGAAAAAAAAACACATATCCAAGAAACACCATAAAGCTATCTATCTAGACATAAATAATCTAAAGTTATTAAATATATGTTATATGGTTAACACAATTATTAATTCTTACAAAAGTGAGGACTTAAAATATTCAAAAGGTTAATATAAAATTCTTCAAATAGTAGGGATGAAGGCACATGATTATTACATTTTCTTATTCAATAGAGTTGATAATTATAATAAGGAAGGTGATCACAAAGGGTGACATAGAGTAGAAAGTAAAAAATAATCATAATTATTGTAATTATGCATATGGTGTTAAAAATCACCTTATTCAATTCACCCTAATATTGGCTCCCACAATAGTGGATCCAGTTGTTCATACACGATATTTTCAGATGTATCAATAGGAAATCCATTGTTTAGGAAGAATACAAGATTGTCATAGTCTGAACACATATTTTTTAGCTCCTCTTTCTTACTTTCCAACTGTAATTCTAGATCAACTATTTGCTTCTCCAATTCATGCACTACCTTGACACTTCCCTTGATAGGGTCCTCCAATCTCGCACTTGCTTCACACACCAAACTATTTATTGCATCTTCTCTTTGCTTGATTTCTAAACCCTGAAGTAACATTGTATAAACATATGAATCCCACAATAAAAATAATTCATATTTATTTAGATATTTATGAAACTAAAATTCAAATGTTTTGGAGTCCTAAACCAAAATTGTTAACAACAATTTACAATAATGAGAAAGTGTTCAAGAAGCAACAATTTTATGACGCATTGACATCTTACAACTGTAGGGTGTATGTCATTTCCTTTCTGTTTCTGTATTAGAGATTGTAGTGTAATCTACTATCACTGAGGTTTGGCGCTGGCCCTAAAGTATTGGCTAATATCTATTTGTGTAGGCATTGAAGCTAAGCTACGTTAGGAGGAACATGGTCATCCAAGAGGTTATAATATGGTTTATAGCGCTCTTAATTTAGGGTGCCTATCCACTATATAGGGGAACAATTATTTAGCCTGGTCAGCTGAAAGAATTATTACATAGGATGTCATACAAAGAGCTACCATAATTCAAATGATAATATAGGATCTCATGCTAAGAGATGCGTCTGTATGAAAGACTATAGTTCACTTTTCTTTTCTTTCTCTTCTTTCCTCCTTTTTCTGCAGAACTAAAACCATTTCAACAGAAAATAAGAACTGGGCCATGGTCAAAACATACTTGAAGCAGTTTGATGATATTGCTTGTTCCGTAAACTCTCTGCACCACTGTGAACTTGTTGGGATCGTCTGCAGGAAAATGAGGAGCCAAAATACAATCTTCTGAACATTTTTTGCAGTGACAGTGCATTTCTTAATTAGATGCTGAATAAAGATAGTTGAATTCTTCGTCTAGAAAATAAATATAGACCTCTTAACTGTGGGTCAACAGTGACAGTGCATTTCTTAATACGATGCGTGAATAAAGGTAGGCGGTGATGTATTTTTAAATTCTCGAATACTGAATTAGCACGTGGAACAGTCAGCGTCTCGCAATTCGGATTCATTAGCCAGCCGAGCAAAAATCAGATTGTGGGGAAGGCTATCTTAACCGGCTCGCGCGATTTCCCCGCAGATTCCGCGAACGCTCCACTCCCACTTCGATATAGGGCTTGGACGCTTGGAGCTGATAGCGGATTGCTCCCTTACCCCGACGGGCAGAAGCTAATCTCCCTAAAATATCGCATGGTAAGATATCATGACATGATGACAGCCGTTAAACGTGACAACTAGACGGACGGAGACGGACGGAGAGGCACGCAACGTTTCAGACAGAGAGAGAGAGTTTAACAAACGAGCCGGAGGTTCAAAGTGGGCGGGAGCTTTAAAAATGATGGACACATCCGCTCTGAAGAGTGACTACTGTGAATAAGAACACGGGAATCGGGACAGAATATTTGCCAGCGGTTGATTGTCTCCATCTGGTCTACCGTACAAGGAACATTATTGCGCATAAACATTTTACCGGCCAGGCTTAAACGTCACACACTAAGCGCTGACAGCGCTTAGGTGGCAGTCATGTGGGCCCCACTTAATTCGTACCTTTCTCTTTACCGTAACGTTTGTATTGTTTCCGTTTTCGCATTGTTCTGTTTCGGTTTGGCGGGATTTTATTTACCGTTTCCATCATTGATGAATTATTTTCATCCGGCATGAGCATATTTTTTAAAGTTTTATGGAAATTTTAATGAATTGTAATTTTAATTTTAAAAATTATTTGTTATTTAACTATTTTTTTTAAGTGTTATGAAAAAGAAAATAAAAATGTAAAATGTGAAAGCAATATATACCAATAATTTTTGAATATTTTTGAATTATTTTTAATATTATTTTATATATAATATAAAACAAGAAATGATCTTTATAAAATTTAAAAATATTTGTTATCTAAGAAATGATCTTTATATTTATGTATTTTTTAATTTGAAATAATTTACTTTAATCAAAATTTAAATTTTGTGTTTCTTTTTTAAAATAAGTTTTATGAAATAGAAAATAAATATTATGGATTTTTTAATCAATTATTGATTAGTTCTAACTATTCTTAAATGTTATTTAATTTAATTATTATTTTTTGTTTTCTAAATATTATAAATAGTGATAGATATAATTTTTTACTCACTATTTTTCAATAAATATAATACTTGCATTCTTATGGAAAGACGACTTAATTATATACTTTTAAAATACTATTTTGAAGTGATATTATACATTTTTTTAGGAACAATGAAAAAATATACTAATAATTCTAGAATATTGGCAAATCAACTATTGACAATTGTCATAACATTCCTACATGATCAAATTTTGAGCTAAGTACTATATTTAAATTATTTCAATATTTATATTTGACTTAATATTTATTTTAGCTAACAATCGAAACTCGAGTATTTAAATTAATTAATACTTAATTAAAAATATTTATTTAATTAACTTAAATACTTTAAATATGAAGATTTGTTAGTATTTTTCTTCATGTTTTCCTAAAAATTGTGTAATATCATTTGAAAACAATAATTTAAAAATATATTAATTAAATCGTCTTTCAATAATCATATAGTATCATATTTATTGAAGAATCATGAGACAAAAAAATATTTATCATTATTTCTAATATTTAAAAAATAAAAAATATAATTAAATTGTATATTTTTTTAATAATTAAAATTAATCAATAACTGACTAGAAAATCCCCATTGTTTTATTTTCTATTTAATAAAACTTGCTTTAAAAAAAGACACAAAATTTTAATCTTGATTAAAAAGTAAATTTTTTGAGTAAAAAACAATGAATATAAAACACTTCCTAAATAACATTTTTAAAAAAATTCAAAATAATAAAAAATGTTAAAATAATTAGATTTAAAATAATATTAAAAACAATTAAAAAATTTGCTATATTTTTAATTTTTCAAGGAGAAGAAATTGTGCTATATTTGGTTTGGTTATGTAAGTTTGCATTATAAATTATATTAATAATGAACAAATGTTTTAAGTTTCAATAATTCTTTTCTACAATTAATTTGAACTAATTAGTTTATACAATGGATTTAAGATATATCTTGGATTTTCAAGCTTTTGTAATATATTGTAATCTATTAATAAATTTATTATGGTAGTTATAACAACTTCAATTCTATTAATTGTGTTGTTGACAATTTTATACATACACTCTTAATATAATATATAAAAATATATATTAATTTAATTATATTGAGTAACATTTTTTCTTTTAGACCGGCCATGCTGGCATGATGGTACCACAGGGGTGGGGGAAACTAGACCTTGTGACCAACCTCCTGCAACAGGAAAGATTTAGCCAACTGAACTACGGGCCCCACCTCAACATTCTTAATTTACATGAACTAGGTCAATTTGGTGGTTGCAGATCTAATCTCTAAAATTTAAAATAATTAAAATTAAAATTTTACCTTTTTCAATCTATACACTACTTATTTTGAGCTAACCTAAGACAAATTTATGTTTATTTATGCATTTAGTTGTTTTCATTACGATCTCTCAATGATAGAGATCATTAATATATCTTAGGGAATTCTTATTGAGCACAAATGATGTCTTATATTTTGGATCTAACAACATTTACATATATCATTTTAGGAATACTGAATATCTTTTCATATTTTTCTTGATTCTTTCACTTAGAGATGAAAGCTAGTTTATTTGGGGTTGGAATGGGGAGAAATTAACCCAGGTTATGATTAAAAAATTCAAAGGTTTTTATAAATATCATTTTTCCTTATGCACATTTAGATAGTAAAAGTTGAGACAAAATGAATTTCAATCTATTGCATATTCTTCTAGAATAGATATGTGAATTTTAAATTAGGTTTGCACACAAGTTTAGGACCACATACACAAAGATCAATTTTTTAGTCAAGTTATCCAGATAGTAATTGATTGTAAAGTCTAATATATTTGTTTGAATCAACTATTGACAACCATTGTAACATTCCCACTTATGAAATTTTAAGCTAAGTACCATATTTAATTTGTTTTAATATTTATATTTGATTTAATATTTATTTTAGGTAACAACCCCAACTCTATTATCTAAATTAAATAATACTTAATTAAAATATTTATTTAATTAACCTAAATAAATATAAAAAATTATTAGTATATTTTTTCATTATTCCTAAAAGATTGTATAATATCACTTCAAAATAGTATTTTAAAAAGTATATAATTAAGTTGTCTTTCCATAAGAATTGCAGTATCATACTTATTGAAAAATGGTGAGTAAAAAATTATGTCTATCACTATTTATAATATTTAGAAAACAAAAAATGATAATTAAATTAAATAATATTTAAGAATAGTTAGAATGAATCAATAATTGATTAAAAAATCCACAATGTTTTATTTTCTATTTCATAAAACTTATTTTAAAAAAGAAACACAAAATTTAAATTATGATTAAAGTAAATTATTTTGAATTAAAAAATACATCATTTCTTAGATAACATATATTTTTTAAAATTTTAAAATAATAAAAATATATTAGATATAAAATAATATTCAAAATAATTCAAAAATATTCAAAATTTATTAATATATATATTGCTTTTACATTTTACATTTTTCTTTTCTATTTCATAAAAAAATTTAAAAAGTTAATTTTTTGAATAAAAAAATAGTATAAAAGACACTTCTTAAATAACAAATGTTTTTAAAAATGTTGAAATAATTATATATAAAACGACATTAAAACAATAATAAAGAAAAATTAAAATTTCAATTCATTAATTATGTAAACTAACTTTATGTTTTTTAAAATATGACACTTCTTTCAATAAAACTTACTTCAAAAACTATGCTCATTGGCGATGAAAATAATTCATTAATGGTGGAAACGTAAATAAAATCTCACGTGAACGAAACGAAAAGCGAATGGGAAAACGGAAACAATACAAACGGAAAAGATGCGAGTTGAGTAGGGCCCACATGACTGCCACCTAAGCGCTGTCACAGCGTAGTGTGTGTACGTTTAAGCCCGGCCCATTTTACGAGGACTAAGGAGTTAGCTGTATTTTCAACATATACATTTTTTTGAGACTCTACGAAGTGCCAACAGAGGGATATCATTGCAGAGCTTGTCAAGTAACTCATATAGCAATGTTCACTGCATCTTCTTGCTTTGTTAATTCTCCATGATATATTTTTGAAGTTTCAGAAGAAAAGAGAATTAATTAGTCTGAGATTCGTTCATGGCAGTACACAGGGCACGAATTGTGCTTCGAAAGCTATGGCACGGTGCTGTCAGCATCTCCCTTGCTTTTTCCTCCAATTTGAAATTGGTTGGTGCAGACGGCACAGTGAGATCAGACGCTCAGGCACTTCTGAGAAAGGTACGCTTTCATTAGATGCAGGCGGATTCAGAGGAGATGAATAATATTGGAATGAATGAGAATACTAATGGGGTTTGTGGAGTCAAAAAATTCTCACAATGTAGAACACTGTGGTTGTGCTTGGCTTTGTTATAAACTGTAACATTAAGTGTGTCGCCATTTCGGACATGCAGAGTTGGACCCGGAAACTGTCCATTCACTGTGATTACGTTATGTGTCTCACACAGCCTACTAACATTTGTCGACTCAAGCTGTGGAAATCAACAACAATTTTATCTTTATTGCGTTAGAACTGTCAAATAGAAATATGGGTTGGACTGTGTTCGTGTATACAGCTCTGTCCTGTATTCCGTATAGAATAAACGAATGAAAACAGTTGATCTTTACCCACTCTATCATATTATTAAGATGTTTTATCGTCAATTCTACTAAACAGTGTTTAAACGCACAATTTTACATTAACGAAAAGCCTCTGATTGTGGCCTCCAGGGAGAATATATACACAGCAACAGTAATTTATATATACATACGTATATCTAAACAGATGCGTATGCTATCTTTATTCGTATTTACGTAGACTTTGATTTTAAAAGAGTAAAAATAGCTTATATAAGTATTATTTAGCTTGCAAGAAAATCGTTACAATAGAGCCATAACATTCAATGATATATTATGGAGATGTTAATAACAAAGAATTTAATGGTGTAGTATGTGTAACATGTTCATAACAGTACAATTGCTCTTTCAACAATGCAACTTAATCAATATATTTTCTCGCACATTTTGGAGTATACTTTCCCATACTACAACATTGAATATGGCATTTACTTCCTCCCGCACCATCGTACAACAATGTCAGCATGCATTAACCCTCATGCGAGAAAACATTTACCATTCTGCTTCCATGCATCGAGGCAACCAGCCCTACTACCACCAGCCCACGTAATTAGCAAACTCCACGTTGTCATAAATAATCCTAACTCCCCGTCGATCATCAGTGATTATTAATTTCCGGCACCAAGAAATTCTATTCACAGTTGGGCTGCCAAAAATCCTGGCAGAAATTTGAAACAAATAGCTGAGAGGTGAATGCCAACTGTTACATTCTATTTTTGTGTTCCAAGGTGGCCAAGAGCCTCTTCTTGCATATATATTTTAATAGGTTGCAATGTTTAAAACATGTTGCTGACTTGCAGAACTTTCACCCTCTGCTTATTGTTCCTTCTTGTCGTTGTGCACCTTTGGCACTATGCCTATTTTTACAAAAACCCTTGCTTGGCATGTCAATGGCTACATAGTCAGGAATAAATATAGTATACACATCTATTTAGATATAGCAATGTATATATAAATAGATTTATGCATGTTTACATATGGATATATCTATCTGGTTATATGTGTTTTTTCAAATGTGTAGAGAAAGGGGAAATTCAATGCATATATGTACTTATCATTTTTATTCTTATTGTTGTATATCCTATTGTTTCGATAAGAAAGGATGAAGGGACTAGCTAGCAACATATACAAATATTTGCATATAGGTATATATAGAAGTATAGTAAAAACTGCATGCATACATATATAAGCAACCTCAAAGATAAATAGATACATATAGAGATTTATACATTTGCATTTACATTTTTATTCTTGTTGTTGTATCTCCTGTTGTTTGGAGAGTATTAAAAGTGGAATGGTTATACCTATTTTTATTTAATCAAATTAGTAAAATGGTTGGTAGATTATCAATATTTCTAAATTGTCTACTAGTTGTCATTGGACATTACAATACATTAATCTTTTATTTTTATTGTGAAATAGAACTCCCAATCAGTCAAAAAAATT
The DNA here is from genome assembly GCA_007258455.2 of Sequoia sempervirens. Taxonomy (NCBI): domain Eukaryota; kingdom Viridiplantae; phylum Streptophyta; class Pinopsida; order Cupressales; family Cupressaceae; genus Sequoia; species Sequoia sempervirens. The sequence goes on from VDFB02005378.1 coordinate 201,807, forward strand.
GCAACATTTCCTCCCTATAAAAGTTCTCACAACTATTTATGTGGAATCGGGCTTTGTGGATGGGTCTCCAGAGTTCCCCAAGATGATTTTGGTGACATCCCCCATAGGTTTCGCTGCAGAGTTTGGCTCTAAGGGTGCCAACTGCCAACCTTCAAATCTTGATTCCATAAGTTTATATTTCCTTTTCCTTACACCTGTTGCAAATTTGTTGTTATTGTTTTCTTCCTCTTTTTTACTCAACCTAAGCATTTCCATTTAGTTTCTTTAATTTTATGATTCTCAAATACAAAAATGCACACCACATACCCTTTCTTGTTTATGTTTCCAATTTTCTTGGTCTTTAGGTGTATACGCATGTATGGCTAACCCTAGTAAAGCATATAGATGTGGAAGTAGATACGCATTGATCTTTTGCAACACATAAAAATATCTCTTTCTAGCCTCTATTTTTCTTACTCCTTTTATCCATTTGGTGTGATCAAGTACATTTTCCTTGATTGAACTTTACTTTGTAGGCTACAAAGAAGCAACCAACTTTGACTTCATTTGCAATTTGTTCCATCAATGTTGGAGATGTCATTCCCTCTCTAGTCCTTTACCTCTTGTCCTTCAAAAACATTTGGCGGTGATGAAGGGCAAGTTGAATGATACAAGGTTGTCTTGTCTGATGGACACCATACGCAAATAGGAACTATTCCTTCCAAACACAATGACTTGTTGCTTTCAGGTGCCTTGAAAATAGGGTCCCTCGTATCTTTGTGAGACCACATCTGTAGAAATGTGCAGAATTCAAGGTGGGCTACGTTCTTATTTTTATATTTTTTTAAATTCTCTTTCTCCTTTGTATGTGCCTAATATAATGTGTCCAATATATTATTTTCCTTGTTTTTCAGGGCCTTGATCATATTCAACTTAGTTGCCATTATGTCAAATTGCAAAATCATTGGGTATCTCTTCAAGCACCAAGAAGACCAAATGTTGGGACCAAATTCACCTTCTCCTTCTAAATGGACCCCTAAATTTGGTGTGCAGTTCTCTCCTCAACAACAAAATAGTCCTCCGACTGTCAGCCCTATTAAATCTTTGAACATTTATTAAAATGTTTGGACAGTCAAAGGGCATGTAACACATATTAGAGACATGTACCATTTCCATAAAAAAAGAGGTGAAGGCACCCTTTTCAGTTTTGACATTATAGATATGGAGGGAACAAAAATTCGCATTACTTTTTTTTATGATAATGTTGAACTGAGTTATGGTAGAGTTGAGATAGCTACAACTTATTTAATATCAAGTGGTTTGGTGAAGGAAGGAAATAAAAGTTTCAATAGATTAAATAGTAATCTGGAAATTGTCTTGGATGAAAATTCAACACTAAAATGTTTTGAAGTTGATATCTCTATGCCAAAAAAGCCTTAGCCTTTGTGCCAATTAGTGAGATAACCAATTATAGTGATTAGCCGATAGGCTATTATAGGTGGGAATTCAACCGAAAAAGTCTTACTGTCTGATGCCGGCAAATATTTTGAGGCCTTTCCCTGCCGGATTGTAGCATGTTGGTAGATCGGTACAGTTACATTACATTAAAGCCTATTATTTCAGGCCTATCTACAAAAGCTATGTATAGACGCAACCCATTTTTCCACCGTATAGGAGAAAGCAAAAAGCAATCAAACAAATCTTTAAATGGCGTCAAATAGATCTTGGCATAGAAAATGTGGTAGAACAGGCACCTGTAAGTACAGAAATAGTAGATTTCAGACGGTTCCTTATGTCACTAGGTATGGCTCGCGTTGTTCCACAACACTTTTTGGGGTCTGCGTGCTTTCCCTGCAATTTAATCATCTACCAAAACATCATTGTACACAGTAAATGTTAATAATATTTATATGGCTCTCACCTGGACGCTGCATGTTTCATCTTTAGGCGTTGTCATCATAGTTTTCGATTGGAATTTGAAGTGAAGGGAAGAATAGAGGCCGTTGGCAAAATCCCTTCAGAGATTTTGACTGTGTTTAGTTTAAATTATTTTTGAGCAGTTTGGGTCAGTAGCATTCTCCCAATCTCGAAGCTTGCAGGCTATACAGAACCTCATGCTAACTTTTATTGATATTTTGTTTGTGTTGTGTTTACAGTGGAGTGGAGGTAGCATGGTATCTCTCTAGGAGAGGCGTTGAAGTGACACCCACTGGCGGTTGTTTTCATTTGGACAAGTTCAGCAATCAGTGAGCCTTCAATACCTATTTTACATTTTTCTTTTTTGGTTTTCAACTTTACAATTTGAAAATACTGCTTGGTTTGAAATCCATACAAGCCCAGTGCCTAGGAGGGTGGATACTAAAATAAATTTACTGTTCTATAGAAACTATCAAGCAAATGCACGAAAGCTTAAGGTTGTTCACATTTCCTGCTTCGTTGATTAGATATTGTGTTTCGTTGTGTTTACAATGGAGTAGAGGCATCACACCAGCCCTACACGAAAGCCATTGAAGTGACATCCAGAAGCTCAACAATCATTGCTGAGCAATTTGGGCGAGTACCATCCTCCCATTCTCGAAGCTTAAGGCTCTTCGGAACCTCATATTGACTTGATTGGATATTCTGTTTGGTCATGTTTACAGTGGAGTAGAGGCAGCGTACCAACTCTGCACGAGATGCGTTGAAGTGACTCCCATGCGCTTCTCTTCAGTTAGATAAGCTCAACAGTCAATAAGCCTCTAATACCTGACTTACATTTTGATCTCTGGGCTTTACATTTTAGTTCAAAAAATGATTGGGAGGGTACATTGTGACTACTAAAACTAAAATAAATCAACAGTAGTTGCAATTCTTTTTTTTGCTCCTATTTTGGCCACCCTTGTCCTATTTAGATTTGGCCCTCTGTAGTAAACGTAGGTTTATATTTTTTCCCGTCCTTTTTTGCAAGCCATGTGTTCACACTTGAGAGAGTTTCTTTACTCTTTACTCATTGAAGACTGTAGAAAGATATAGAGCTTCTCCACAGAAAGAGATGATACAGTCCATCCAAACAAAAACATGTTCATATCTGTGACTTCAAAAGTTACAAATATTTGAATGGAAGTCCTCAACGACCTTGGTGGCTAATGGAAAAATCTCCATTCCAATCCTATTTTCTTTTCTTCTGAATAGTAGCATCTCCTTATGATTTACTCCTTGCCTCACCTCTTCTTTAATTCACCAACGTGTAGTCCACGATCTGATCCATAGTAATAATTTTTGTTATGGAGCACAATTTAACTCTTGTGAGGACGTATTCCACATACACAAATAACAAGTATCACATTTCTCAAAAAAAAGTATAGAAGCTACATTTAAATGAGAATAAACAACTAATGGGTTTCGAATGCCAACAACCCAAGCTATAGTCAATAGTCGGCCATTAATTCTTAGTATGGACCCCTATGCAATTGCCCTTGATCTCGCTGCGTCATTCTATTCCTCCTATTAAATTAGTGGAGTGAGCATTTAATTAGATATACTGTGTGTTAGAAGATCTGCTCATTCAAGCGTATGCCAATCATTGTGGTGAAATTGCTAATGATTTTAGAAAGCCTTTTATTTTATTTTATTTTTTAGTTTTTTCAACCATCGACAGTCAACGATTCGTAGATTTGAAGTCAAATTTGGTGCTAGCTATCATAATAGTTTAGAAATTTGGTTTGGGGGCATGTATCGATATTTGCTTGTAATTATTTCCCTATTCCTTCACCTCAAGGCTACTGATCCTTAGTACACAAAAATTGGATAAAGCTTTGCATGCATATTGACCTTTGCTACATAACCTGGGCTAAGAGCAGTATCTACAAATCTTATGTAATCAAGCTAAATTGACCCGCTAATCGTCTATCTACAACATTCAGGTATTTATACATTACCTATTCTTGTAATTTAATCAAAGGATCAAGATTCTTTTTGCATTTTAATCATTGTTCTCATTCTCAAGGAATGTTAAAAATAGAAAGCTATATAAACTTCTTGACCGAGAATCGAGGGTAGAGAAATACGCATTAAAGCAATAAATGCCATTAGAAAAAAATGCCAGTAAATCAGTGACAGTTTGAATCAATTATGTAAGTGGCACACCAATAGTAAATATATTATCATCGCCTTTGTAGAACTTGGACTTGCGTCCAGTGCTGCATTTTCCCTGCAGTCACACAAACAAAGCCGGTCATGAGACAGTGTTTGATTTCCCACGCCATGTTACAACTTAGATACAACCCTTATGAATTAAGGAAAATGAATTGTGTTTACAACTTACATACAACCCTTTATGAATGAAGGAAAATGAATTGTGTTGTCAGAACAACCTGTAATGCTTTGCATGTGTGTGAACTGTCTGTGTAAGGTCTAGTCTGTTGTTAAACTAATCAATTTATTAGTTAGTGGAGTACACATTTAAGCCTAACATAAAAAAAAAAAATATTAATATGCAAGTTAAAATTTAACTTGATCTTGTTGTGCATTTTACTCAAATTGCCTCTTAAAATCTATTGTTTCTAATATGTATTGATTTTAAAATGTTGCAATTGGTTTTTTCTATTTACCTAACTCTAACTATTATCCCATAAACAAAAGACCAAATGATATTTTGAATTAGGAAAATGTAGTGGAATATATTTTCAAAATATTTGACTAATTGAAATATATCACAGAGTTACTATCTACAAGAAAAGGTTTGGTAAGAAAATCACACTTTGTATATATTTCTAGGATTAGCCATAAACCAACTAAGTACTCCCACTTCTTGGGAAATGTCTAGCCTTGTACAGACCATTGCATACATAAGACTGCCAACTGCACTTGCTACTATTCTTACTCTGACTGAGCCAAATTTTTCTACTATTCTTGTCCCTGGTTATTTCCATTCCCAGAATATACCTTGCTGCACCAAGATCTTTCATTTTGAACTTTACAGACAACTGAGACTTAAGATCAGAAATCATTAACTTACTATTTCCTATGAACAACATATCATCAACATAAAGAGCAATAATAAGAACTTGATCACTTTCAGCTTTGTAATACACACAATGATCAGATTTTGATCTTACAAATCCCAATGACAAAACAAAAGTGTCAAACTTCTGGTACCACAATCTATGAGATTGCTTTAACCCATACAGAGATTTATTCAACTTGCAAACCAATCTTTCTTTACCTTTTTCCACAAAGTGCTCAGGCTGGGACATATAAATCTCTTCTTCTAGATCACCATGAAGAAATTTTGTCTTCACATCCATCTGTTCGATCTCTAAGTCATACACTACTGCAAGTGACAAAATAAATCTAATGGATGCCAGCTTAGCTACAGGAGAAAAAATTTCTCCATAATCAATTCCCTCTACCTGGGAATAACCCTTTGCAAGCAACCTCTCCTTATATTTTTCCACACTACCATCCAGACCTATTTTCTTTTTAAATGCCCATTTGCAGCCAACAAATTTTCTGCCTTCATGCAAGGGCACCAAACTCCAAGTATCATTCTTTTTGAATAATGCCATTTCTTCATTCATGGCTTCCAACCAAGAGTTTGAATCAAACATTCTAAACACATATTTCATAGTCCTAGGCTCATCGGTGCTAGAAATTAAATCATAGGCACAAGTAGAATCTATCAAAGAGAACCCATACCTATCAAGTTGCTTTCTTTCACGAGTTGACCTCCTCACTTGTTGAGGTTGAGATTCTTCTTCTTCAGAGCTTTCAGAACTACTTGAGCTCTCCTCAGTTTCAGGTACATTTTGAATTTTCAATTCCTCTTTATCTGGTGTTGGAGGAATTTCAACTACATCCTTTTTATTTTCTGATTTTGTCTTTGACTGCAGATCCAAGGTAGAAGGCTTTAGCTCACAAAAGATAACACTTTTGTTGTACAGAACCTTCTCCGTATTAGGATTCCAAATCTTGTATCCTTTTATGCTAGCACTATAACCAATAAAAATACATTTGACAGCCTTGTTCTCCAATTTAGATATTTTCTCATACGACACGTGCATATGCCTCACAGCCAAAAACACAAATATGTCTTAAAGAGGGCTTCTTACCAAACCATGCTTCCAAATGTGTTTTCTCAACAAGAGTGGAATTCAAAGAACGGTTTATCAAGTAACATGTTGTAGCAACTGCCTCAGCCCAGAACTTCTCCAAGCCAACACTGCTCAGCATACTTCATGCTCTTTCCATCACTGTCCTGTTGAACCTTTCTGCAACTCCATTTTGTTGCATAGTGTAAGGTGTAGTTTTATCTCTTTTAATTCCATGATCTTTATAGTAGCTCTCGAAATCATCAAAACAAAATTCATCCTCATTATCCGACCTTAAACATTTTATTTTTCTTCCAGTCTGATTTTCTACAAGGTTTTTAAATTCCTTAAACTGACTAAACACTTCTGATTTACTTTTCAAAAAATAGACAAATGCTCTTCTTAAATAATCATCAATAAACGATACATAGTACCTTGACTTGGACAAAGAAGGAACATTCACTGGACCAAAAAAATTAGAATATATATAATCAAGCAAACCATAAGATTTGTGAGGACTGGAGTAAAATGAAACACGGTGTTGTTTTCCATATATACAATGTTCACAAAATTCAAATTCAAAGTTACAATCTTCGAGCCCCTCAATGAGGTTTTTATTCTTCAAAGTTTTAAAACCTTTCTCACCAATGTGGCCTAGCCTATGATGCCAGAGCATAGTATTTTCTACTGGAAGTTTAACTTCCAGAGAGTTTATAGAATCAGGAACGTTTTCCTCTTTTCCTCCATGAGTAGCTTTTTGTGACTTTGCAGAGACACTATTGCATTGAACAACATGTGCATCCAACTTATACAAGGTACCAATTCAAGCACCCCTTTCTAGCACCATAGAGCCTCTAGTTATCTTGCAACCATTTCCATATAATGTGAATTGCACTCTAGTATCATTCAACTTACTAATAGAAAGTAGATTTTGAGCCAGACCTAGTATATGCATTACATCATTGATTCTCTTCACTCTTCCATCAGGGAATTGAATTCTGACTCTCCCACGGCCAACAATTTCTAAAGATGAATCATTTGCCAAATACACCTTTCCACCATCATATTTTTCATACTTCATGAACCAGTCTCTATGAGATGTCATGTGGAAAGATGCTCCAGAATCAATTAGCCAGACATCATCTGATGCCTGCGTAGCCAAGGTTGCAATGAAGGCATCTGCATCACTCTGAGAAGAATCATAGTCAGAAGAATTCTTCTTCTTCTTGTTTTTCTCCTCTTTGCAATCCTTTTAGACATGACCAAGTTGCCCACAATTCCAGCACTTCACCTTGGACTTCTTACTAGGAGACTTTGATCTCCCCTCTAATTTGGATTTGGACTTCTTGTCCTTCTTCTTGCCTTTCTCTTTTAACCTTCCTCTAACAACAAGGGCCTCCTTCACCATCTCAAAATATTTCTTTCTCATCTCTTCTAATAAAAAAGAAGCAACAAAATCTTCCATCTTGAAACTGGATGTTGTACTCCCAATAGCCATCACTAGGTGATCCCAAGAATCTGGCAAAGAACACAATAAAAACATACAGTGATCCTCTTCATCAATCTTCACACCCACAGATGTTACCTATGCAATCAGCATGTTGAATGCATTCAAATGATCAACAATAGACCCTCCTTCCTGCATTCTCACAGAGTACAGCTTCTTCCTCAAGAAAAAATTACTCACCAAGGACTTGCCCTGATAAATAGCTTCTGTCTTTTCCACAAGGAAGATGCAGTCTTGTCTTCATGAAAATTTAGAAGAACAGAGTCTGCTAAATAGAGCCTTATCAACCCCTTTTATTTTCTATCTGCAAGGTCCCAATCCTCTTGCTTCATGCCTATAGGTTTTGTTCCAGACATAGCGAGCCACAGATCATGATCAACCAACAAATCTTCCATTTTAAGTTTCCACAACTCAAAATTGCTGCCATTGAATTTCTCAATTTTAATCTTTCCTAATGTGCTTGCCATCTTAACCTGTAATTTGAATTACCAAACTTTTACAAGACTCCCACTGAATAGAAATTGACTCAAAAAACCACATGTACCCACAAGGATAACACAACTGGCCAGGCTCTAATACCACTTGTAAGGAAAGCTAAGGTGCAGAAAAAAACTCTCCTAGCATCAAAACCTCAGGGAAGAATGCAACGATGCTTTTAAATTTTCAATTACAGTCCAATTAAGATACACTTCTAAGAAATAATAGAAACAGAGAATATAACATACACACATGAACACCAAATTTACGTGGGAAAACCCTTAGGGAAAAAACCCACCACACCAAGAAAAACCCCTTTGTATGATAGTAATGAAATTACATACAGAGTGTGGGATTCACTCTCTCTAAAGTTAATTTACAACAAAATTCACAATGATCAACCTTGCTACAGAACACTCAAGCTACAATACACTCAGAATTAAATTCACTTTGATCATACATCCAACTATTCATCCAACTATTCATGCAACCATCAAACTAGACAACATCTGCAATTCCTAAGTATATCCATCATGCCCATGGTCTATCGATCTTTCTCTCAGTAACAGATGCAATAGTCCAATTGCTAGAAGTTCCCATTCTACTTCTCTTATTGGTTGTAGACTCACCACGTAGGATAGTCATCACTCAGTCAAAGGTGTTCAACCTGTGTCGCATGTCGGTGACACACTAACCATGTCTCCCCGATGCCACAAGAACGATTGTAGTTATCGCCAAGAATCAACCCCATCGACAAGACATTATACCAAATGCAAATCCACCTTGTGAAGATCTATTGGCAAGATTTCAGCTATCAGAGAGAGTCATATCAATGTTCACAAGTCACATCGACCTCAACATTGCCATCAGCGAGACTATCACTACTCGCCAAGAGATCACACTGAGCCTTCCAGTCATACCAAAATAAACAACCATCGGAAAGACTTACTGCTATCGTTGAGAGGTAATATTGAACCCACAAGTCATACCGAGCACCAAACAGTTGCCAGGAGTCATACCAAAAATAGACTACCCCATCGCTGAGACAAACATCCATCACTAAGACTTCATACCGAAGCCTTCAAGTTATCCCGATGACTCCAAGAGTAGTTGTTCGGTGAGACATGCCATCTATCAACAAGATATCTTACCGAGTCACCATGTCACCCCGATGTCTTCTAGTGAATAACTGTCGGTGAGAGAACCAACAGTCGGTAAGAGTTCTTGCTGAGGCTTTCACATCACCTCGATAGCTCTGAGTGTATGCTTATCGGTGAGACATACTACCTATCGCCAAGACTTCATACTGAAGACTTTGTGTTACTCCGATGACTCCAGTCGCCATGAGTTTCCCTGATAACCTTTAGGCGTCAACACATCGGCAAAACCAATCTAGTCAGCATAGGGTTACAGTGATCATCATGTCACAGCGATAGGTCCATTCAGCAAGACTGAAACAAGGTCTTAGTGACCAAAACTTTTCACAAGGTTCCAAAGCTGCTAGTTAGCCATACAATATGGATGTCACACCAACTTGGCTCTTTCAGAGGTTTCAACCTATGGGATTGAGACACATATTTCCAACATCATATTCTAAACTGCCAAACCCACTTGACTATGTTGTTGTTCGCTTCAAAAATTACATTGGCCCACCATGGGACCCAGAACATTTGAGAGACATCCCCATCCCAACTATAAGTTGAGGAAGTCAAACAAAAATTCCACTCACTCTAGCATGGGGAATCACAATACATAAAGTGCAAGGCTTAACATTGGATAGAGTGACAATAAACATAGGGACCAAAGAGAGGCAAGGGTTGACTTTTACTATTATTTCATGTGTAAAATCAATTGAAATACTTTGTATTGATCCACCCTTCTCATTTGAGAGATACTTTAGGCTTTCCACCAACAAGTACACTACTTGTCACCTCAGCGAAGAAACACGCCTCGAGCAATTGCATTCCTTGCCAAGTGTTTTTGGTTCCTGCCTATAGGCTGAAAAACAAAAAAGGCTCTAGGATAATTATTCTTGTGTCTACCTCACCTTTTGTACCATCACCTCTTCAAACACTTTCTAAGTTATAATTTAAAACCATACCAAGTAATAATTTGTGTAAAATGGGTATAGTTCCAAAGATACACAAAGATACCACACAGAAATAGCTAGATGCCACAACTTATACAAGCCAATTCCATGTTTTGATGATTCTATTCTATTAAATTTCCAACTTCTTTGTCTAAGATTTCATTGTGCGATGCTTTTACTATATGGCATTCAAACCAATACACTCTTTTGTATATTCCATTTGTCCATATTTGTTTACGTGTTTCAAAATTCCATGAAGTCCATTATTTATTAGCATACCTAAAATTCTCTTACAACTGATTTTAACATACAGTGGTGTAACCATACAATTACAATTGTTACACATTAATAGATATGCAAATACAAACAACTCCAGCTATCTAAGATGCACAGAGATTGGAACCAACAATAGCTAGAAAAAAAAAGCTCTATAAGTAAATAACATCTTTGCAATATTCTAATATATTAACCTTTATATGCACATGTTGTAGATGCATTCTCAAAAAAAAAATTCTTCCATTTAATTAATAAGATTAAAATCCTCCAATGATGTTGTGTTATCTATTCTAAGAGCCTATTTACGTTGACTTCTCACATACCTCCTTCGTGTTGTCCTTCTACAAATTTAAATGTCTTCTTGTTATCTTTTGTATTGGCTTTATTTGATTCAAATTGCTACAAATGTTTTCCTACAAAAATATTTTCTCATCGTTTCCCTATTTCACTGTTCCTATATATTACATTCATAAATATATAGTGTTGTGTACATTGATTTTCTTTTATGTGATACATGGTTAAATTGCACGTTATTTTTTTGGGCTTGCTTGAGAATGTCCACAATGACCATGGAGTTTATTTCCTTCGTGGTTTCCTCATCGTGCCCTGCTCATGCTCAACAGACAACAGACACCAAATGGTAGGTGTTTGCTCATATGCTAGTTGATAATATTCTTTTTTTAATATAATGATATCAACTGTTTTGGTTTCCTTGTGAAATGATAGACTCTGGTGATTGTTACATAGAAAACCTATCAAATAAATTGATATGCACCTCCTTCACATGCCAGTTTAGAGAGTTCCTCAGCTCTCCCTGTCTGTAGCCTGTGAAACCTTCACCATTATTCATGCGGCTTTGTAGTTGTATCATGTTGTGCTCAATACAAAGATAGACCAATAAGAAAATGTGCAACCCATTTATTCAATAATTGGTGCCAGAAAGACGCCCACAACTCTAATTGTAAACTACCTGTTTGTTTTACATATTTATATTTTCCTATTTTATACAATCAATTTTCCCCTCCCTCCATGGCTACATACCCTCTATATATTTGTTGCTTTATTTAAACAATGATGCACATATTTTTACATGTACTTGACTACAATAGTTTATTCTCTTTCTCTTGTATGTTAAACCCACGTTAAACATCTATCAAGAGAATGCTTGCTATATCAATATGCAAGATTAATTCATGATTGAATTGATACAAATGTACAAGATGAGGCTTTCTTATAAAAGTAAGCATGCACAACCCTAACCCTAACTTGAGCTAAAAGATAGCTCAATTAGATAAGGATAACAAAATACAACCTAGCACTTAAATAAAAGCCTAAGTAAACTTATGAAAATGTAATTAAATAGTTAATTACACCAACACCCCCCCATAAGTGCAACTTAGGGAGAAGATTATGAAGCAAACTACTATGGGTCCCAACAACTAGGCCATGTTAGGTACCCATTTATAGATGCAAATGAAATGAAATCTCTCATAAAGCAGAAAAAAAGGGGAAAAACCCAGTGGGAAGAAAACCCCTCTCCAAAAGAGAGAAAACAAAAAACAAGCATGATGAATGTAAACATGATGTATGGAGGACTCAACGATAACCCCCCAAGGACTACATCCATCATGAATATACAATGAATTACCCCCCCATAAGAGGGAAGTAATGAGATAAGATATCCCCCCATGATGTATGATCTCCTGCAAACATGGTTAATGTCTAAAGACAAAACATAATCCAATGTCTACAAATAATGTTTCTCCCCTTGGGAAGAAGATACACCAAAGAAAAATGCAGGAAAGCTTCCCATTTTGGATAGGAATTAGGAGGAAGAGGAATCCATATGTAGGAATATTGTGTCTCTGAAATATTCTCATGTGTTGCCATGTTCTTGGATGATGAAGATGATGACACAATCCAATCAGGTACATGCCCAATCACAACAAACTGTGACAAACCAGGAACAAGTGGAAACTGATCTTGAACAAAATCCATGGAAAAACATGAAGTGACAATAGTTGATCCATGACTATCATCAAATAGGAGAGATAAGCCCTCAAATTGGTCCTCCAAATCTGAAATGTGAGACTCCACAAACAAAGAAGCAATGTATGTCAAACAGGAATCCCAATTAGGAAGACTATCAGATACATGTTGCAATGAATCAATGGTAATAATCAATGACTCATCAATAGAAGATGAAGAATCTGGAACCTTTGAAGCATCTGCAATCTCATCCAAAGGATCACAAGCATGGGTTATCAACTCTGAAGATAGAACAAGCACATGTGATTTGGAAAGAGGAGCTTCAAGAGATGGAGAAGAATCATGGTCTTCATACACCTCTCTAATGTGAGTCCAAAGAGCATGAGGACATTTGAAGTGAAGAAGTGAGTCCAAAGAGCATGAGGACATTTGAAGTGAAGATTGTTGTAGATTTGTTGAACAACCAAAGGTTGGATGATGTTAGTTGGCAATTGGCTTCTATGGGCGGATAGATTTTGAGTTTTTGCAGCACCGTAGATTCTGTCTCCTTTTGTCACATCCCTAGAGAGTGGAACAAAGTGGTCGATTTTTTGGCGAAGTGGGCCTCCGAGAATGTGGATGGTTGGGATATTAGCGGAAATGATGAGCTTCCTTCTAATTATCTTGGGACCCTGGAGAGGTTATTAGTGGAGGACATGAATAGGTAGTGTGGTTGTTGGTTGGTCTGGTGGTGGTCTTTTTTTTGGTGGGCCTCTAGCCTTTGCTTTGTACTCTGGCTTTGATTGAATAAAATTTTTACCCCTTTTTTAAAAAAATTAAAAAAAAAAAAAAGAAACCAAAACTAATTGTTTAACTTCAATTTACTCAATCACACATAATAAAAACATCATTTTTTTAATAAAATATTTCATATTAATATATTTAACTTGTGCATGTGCATGCACCTATTTAAAAAATATATTTAAATATATTATTTAAATATTCTAAAATTATATACAAATTTTTCAATATATATTTTTAAATAAATATATATATATTAATTTACATTTTTCAAACAATATTAAGCATAAAACTAGTTCGTTGTGACTTTAATAACTTTCAATTTCGGATCTGGGTTTCTCTCAAAGTTTTATTGAAGGTGCAATTTTGGATTTGGGTTTCTCTAAAAGTTTTATTGAAGGTGTGCCACCAAGTCATTTAACACATATAAAAATATCAGTCATACCCAGTTCATAAATTTTTAGTTATGATTAATTTAGTAACTCTCTTTCTCTCATTTTTTTTACAATTTTCTACAAGAAAGATTTACAAATTTACAGAGGTTTTCTAAATTCTCAAATATTTTCTTTTGAATTATCTATTGTGTTAAAAATTATTTCCTACAGAGATCTAAATCTTTCACGAAAATTTATCATTTTCTACAGAGAAGAATAATAATATTGACACAAAGCATTACAAATTCCTACAATTTTAATTCCATTTTCACAGAGGCTCTAAGATTTATCTATAATTTCCTTTAGCATTAATCTTTTTCAAATAATCAATTTACACAAAGGATCTAAATTTTTTTCTACAGAGGCTCAACATTCACGATAAGTTCTTTCAAAAACAAAAGCTTCTAAAATAAAAGAATTTCTCTTCTAATCTTTTCTAATTTGCAATGCAATAAAATTAAATATCTTTTCCAAATTAATATTCACAAAAATAATTAAAAAACATGTTCCAAAAGAATTTTTGTCTCAAGGATTCTTCTCTGGAACCTCAATTTTCCAATGTTGCCAAAGCTTCCTCCAAAACAATTGCCACTTCCCAGAGAACAGAAACAATCCATAGCCAAGAATATAACAAACTATATTCTTAGAATTATCATAAAGCTTCTAAGATCTACAATTTCTTCAAACCACAGAACAAATCTTTTATTTCCCAAAAACCTTTGTTCCTTTTTTTTCCCGTGCAAACAACTTCCTCCTTTTTCACCCATTTCAATCCCTCTCCGTAAATCAATTTTAAAGCAATTAGAAAACAAACCCTTCTAACTTCTAGTTCACACCACAAATATCTTTTCTAAGACAACCAAGATATTTCTAAGATATTTTCTCAAATATGCATTTAAAATTAAAAATAATTTATTTAATCTAATTTACAATTAAATAACTTATTTATTTTAATTCCCAATTAATTTAATAATTAAAATTACTTTATAATATAACTTTAAATTAATTAATTAATTAATTTATTTATACCAAGATCTTCATACTAATTAAATACTTAATCACAACATATAATTTAATCCTTACAATTAAACTTGCATGATAAATAAAATACCAAGACCAACATGGATAAAGAACATGACCAACACATAGACTAGCAACACACTGTGCTAGGGTAAAGGTTTGACAAGGTTAACCAGTTACTATCTCCTAATCAACATTGCTTTCAGTAGTGGACACATTCAGGCCTGTGAATCTAGGTGGAGCAGATGTCCTATACCTGTTCACTCAAACATACAAATTAGAGTACACATTCATAATAGTCGAGGCGCTAGGAAATGAACTCTAGTGCTCAATCATATCTCATTCTCGTATGTCGCCATATATTCAATGGTAGGATGTCACCCTTTCCACTTATCCTCACAACATGCTACTGCATCACTTAACTACTTAATAAATCTCTGCATCATAATAATAACAAAACAATGTGCATCATACTCACAAAAGTACCATCAGAAGCTCTTGTTTTATCTTCATCTTCAGATTCTTTAGCTAGACTACCTACACATCCCAAGTGAGAATGGAGGGGCACTACATTCTCCCCCCCAAAAACTTGGCTTACTCCTGGAAGTCACAAGGCTCAAAATAGAAACATAAACACATTAGTCCCAAAATTTCTCTAATCTACAATTAATGTACATCCTCTTTCTAAATCATTACAATTAAAATCACTATCTAGCTACACTTTTGAAAATAATATCTTTCTAACCACCTTTATTTGAAAAATCCATACATTTCTTATAGTAAGATACTCGATTTCAACACTAACAACTATAGCAGGTACTCCAATTAATTCAATTTTTCATTCCCAATATAAACATCTTCAAAATATCATACAAGGAAAACACATCATATGATTACTTGATATTCAAAAAAATTACACACCATCTCATGTTTTCAAAAAAACATATAAAAGTATTCAATTCCAAATACATTACCATTTCTTTTCCTTTACCCTTCACTTACAACTCCTCTTCCAGTACGTTGTTAAGCAATCAATATAGTAGAATGCTAACTTTCCATAAACATAACATAAATACACCCACAAACACACATTTTTATCCATTAACCATCATTGAAAAACAAGACATTCCACTTCATTCATTTTACAACACTAAACATCACATCACAAAGCTACACAAGGGTCCATCTAAACATTGGAAAGCAGCATACTAATCCATAAGCCAAAAGCCAATATCCATCTCACATGATCCATACCTTACACTCAGTGGCTTGATGGTGTTAGTCTACACACCTGGTGAGACCATCCAAACAAGACCACAATGACCTATCTCTTGTTGTATAATGTGGTTAGCCTCCAAGAGATAGTCATCACAAATAGGTGGATAATGGGTCCTAGCTGTGTAATAGCCTCACATACCCTCGTCATCAAGATTCCATGTGTTAGCTTCCTCGTAGACACTCACTAAGTCCACCTCATATGTACTTGGAGAGGAATCATAATACAACACATGGCCTACATCGTAAATAATAAAGACAAACTAGTTTAGCCACTAAAGTCATAAAGAAAGATCAAATGAAAATTCAATTGCAACAATAAGGAAAGAAATGTGCATAATTTCAACATTAAATCAAATGTAACCACAAGGGCTACAAACAAATAAGAGCACAAGGTGTGGCTAAACCATTACAATCAAATATAAATAAGGTGTCGACCTTTACAATCAACAAAAAATATCAATAACCATAAAGAAAGTACATAATCTTTAAAATTACACTGTACAACACTATGTGACTAAATACTAGCCACCAAACGAGGAAGGAGGGAACAACATCCAACTATAACAATAGCCCAAATTTGATGTAGAGTGAGCACACCCTCCACATGTCATAGAGTTTATTCCTCGGCTACACTTTGCCTCACATCATCACGCAACATGGTCATACACCAGCCAGAGAAGGCACGCACTGGTCGTATGTCGTATGGCAATGTGTCTGTGGCTCCATGGAAGTAGACACACGTAGATCACATCCCGCATAGTGATACCTCATGGAGAAGGCATACGCAGGTACTTACCATAGACAGAGGTATACATGGCTAGGACATACCCATATGCTAACTGACTCAAATACTATCAAACCAATGATGGGTATCCCTCTACAAGTTTGTGAGGCCCCATAATGCTCACCACACAAGTAGGCTATCATAACACAATCTCATAGTGCACCTTCATGTGTCTATACACATGGTATTGTGTCCTTGAGCCCAACTCACATGGCATCATCACCATCACTATGTCAGAACATTAGTGGGGTGTGGCATTGTATCTATTGCATCATGTCGAAACATGTGTAGATATAGTCTATACAGTGCATATATGAGTATATCAATATGGGGCTACTCGAGCTTCACCTCTCATACGGATGAGGTTGACTTGCTAATGCCTGATAAACACCCTTATAGGAGGCCAGGCAATGCTAGCTCAATGTCCCTACTGACAGCTAGGCATATACTAACAAACCAATACTTTAATACTCAAAACTGTGGGGATTAGGTTAACACATATGGGTCAAGTACCTTGATCCATCACAAGGGAAAGTAGTGGGTACGTTTCCTCAGGTTCAGTTAAGCTAAAATCGCTCTACGTCACATTATGTTGACGCTGCACACTCCACCCAAGGAACTTAGTGGCTGCTACTATCCCTTCATAGATTGAGGGGCTAAAGAACCAAAAGAAAAGAATTTATGAAACTATCTTTTTGGCTACTTTTACATATATAAATTTCAACCACACATGGGTTGGCCCTCAATCAGATAACAAATATTCAAATACACAAAATGGTATAGCTAATCCCACACCAAAATATAACATATTCCTAATGGATGGGTACACAATATCACCATCACATGACACACAAAACAAGTACAAGGTATTCACAACACTCAACCAATGTACAGTCATTGGTTTCTCACATTTACAAGGGGGAATACAATTACATACATAATTCCATAAGTATATTTACTTCCATAAACCATGTGATTCATATCACCACATATATCCATAACTCATCATTAGCTTTTCTTGCAATATACCCAATAGAAATCCATATTTCACTATTCATAATAGAAAAGAATTTATCTTTTACAAGAGAGTGGTCAAACCTCCACACAACTCTATGTCGTAATACATACTAAAATATAAACATAAACCACTTAGTATAGTCAAAGAAAACAAAGAAAGAAATACATACATAAAAGTACAAATAGCAAGGATAGCCTAATGGGCTCATGTGAAACTAGAGTACCCAGTGTTTGAACTTGGGCTCTGATACCAAGTCTAAAACCCCATCCCGCAACCTAGAGGATGATGCAACATTGCAGAAGCACAACTAATTCTTTTTCCTTAAAAGAGTAACAATGAAGACTAACGTAACCTACTCTAACACATACATCCTCTAGGCTATGCAACGTGTCTACATGTGAATTTCAAAACTTACTAAATTATTCTTAAACATAGTATATGGAATTAACTCATGATAACATCGTACAACAAAGCATTCACCATTTCATAATAAATCTAACACAAAGAAAAGTAATGTTCATATTTCCACAGATACAACACCATATAAACAATATATACCATTTAATCCAATGACGAATAGATCATACATAATGTTACAATTACAACACAAGGAATCCTCCTTGATTATAAATAAGGAGTTCAATCTATAGTGTCCATAGTTACAATAAATATAAGAGAAGTACAAATCCATAGAAACACATGAGCTCCTCAGACTAGAAGATCTTGCTATCATGAACATGAAGAGAAAACCCAACAGTGTAAGGTGCATGCAACCCACCCATGTGGTACTTGTAGGACCAACCCTCTTCCTAGGAGATAGTAACAAGTAACAAAGACTAACCTAATACCTCTAGACACAGGAAAGGTACAAAACTACACAATACTAGTAAATACAAAACATAGGGTTATGTTGCTTCTAGAATCACAAATCAAGTACAACCACTATATAATACAATTGATTGTTGTCATAGGAGGAGTGTCATTACAAAGGTTGCATTAGTTATCCTAAGGAGATCTTCCTAGGTCCTAGCCTCCACCTTGGGTTATCCTGGTAACCTCTTACCAACTCCGGCCTCACATGCACACCAGTGCAAAATCGATTATCTTTCAAGAAGACAAGATAACGATTTTGTCATTCCCCTATTGACAACACAATAACTTATTTCCCAACCTAGGGGTAGATATATGCACTAAAACTGATAACAAATAATTACAACATCTCAAGAGGTAACACATCCCTACGAATGTCAAATACTGAATCCCAAAAACGTGCACTACCCAAGGAAATCTCAAAAGGGTGAAAAACAAACACAACCTTTCTATAATTTTACAACCTCTCAAAGACTTACACTTTCTCAACAACAAATATCCCCCCAATTCATAATTACATAGATACATGTAATTAAAATAAACAACTCATGTAATTAAAATCACTACCATTCAGATTTCCTAAATCCAGTAAATCAATATCTCATAATTAAAATACATCGTTTAAACTTAATTTTAATTAATAAATCAACAACAAAATAAGAACTAAATATTGAACTTTCAGTTTCACACCTACTCAAACTAATTAACTCAATTCCACAATTAGAATAATAAATCATTGAAAGTTAACAATTTGTGCTTGCATGCACTTAAAGCAATAAAATCCATCTAAAAAAATACCATTTTTAAATAAATATATATATTTAAATATACATATTATCTAATTACATAATCCAATTCAAACAATCACACTACATGAAATAAATCATTTAAATTATAATTTTATTTACAATAGAAATAAGAGACCAAAACTAATTGTTTAACTTCAATTTACTCAATCACACATAATAAAAACATCAATTTCTTTTGATAAAATATTTCATATTAATATATTTAAATTTTGCATGTGTATGCACCTATTTAAAAAAATACATTTAAATATATTATTTAAATATTCTAAAATTATATTCAAATTTTCCAATATATATTTTTAAATAAATATATATATATATATATTAATTTACATTTTTCAAACAATATTAAGCATAAAACCAATCTGTTGCGACTTTAATAACTTTCGATTTTGGATCTAAGTTTTTCAAAAAAAATTACTAAAGGTGCACCATCAAGTCTTTTAACACATATAAAACAATCAGCCATACCCAGTTCGTAAATTTTTAGTTATGATTAATTTAGTAACTCTATCTCTGTTGTTTTTTTTACAATTTTCTATAGGAAAGATTTACAAATTTAAGAGGTTTTCTAAATTCTCAAATATTTTCTTTTGAATTATCTATTGTGTTAAAAATCATTTTATCATTTTCTACAGAGAAGAATAATAATCTTGATATAGAGGATTACAAATTCATATAGTTTCAATTCCATTTTTACAAGGCTCTAAAATTTATCTATAATTTCCTTTAGCATAAATCTATTTCAAATAATCAATTTACACAAAGGATCTAAATTATTTTTTACAGAGGCTCAACATTCACGACAATTTCTTTCAAAAACAAAAGCTTCTAAAATAAAAGAATTCCTCTTCTAATCTTTTCCAATTTGCAATACAATAAAATTAAAAATATCTTTCAAATTAAAATTCACAAAAAAAATTAAAAAACTTGTTCCAAAAGAATTGTTGCATCGAGGATCTGTAACCTCAATTTTTCAATGTTGTCAAAGCTTCCTCGAGAACAATTGCCACTTACCAAAGAACAGAAACAATCCATAGCCAAGAATATAACAAACTAGATTCCTAGAATTATCAAAAAGCTTCTAAGATCTACAATTTCTTCAAACCACAGAACAAATCTTTTATTTCCCAAAAACCTTTGTTCTTCTTTTTCCTGTGAAAACAACTTTCTCCTTTTTCACCCATTTCAATCCCTCTTTGTAAATCAATTTTAAAACAATTAGAAAACAAACCCTTCTAACTTCTAGTTCACACCACAAATATCTTTTCTAACACAACCAAGATATTTCTCAGATATTTTCCCAAATATGCATTTAAAATTAAAAACAATTTATTTAATCTAACTTACAATTAAATAATTTATTTATTTTAATTCCCAATTAATTTAATAATTAAAATTACTTTATAATATAACTTTAAATTAATTAATTAATTAATTTATACCAAGATCTTCATACTAATTAAATACTTAATCACAACATATAATTTAATCCTTACAATTAAACTTACACGGGAAATAAAATACCAAGACCAACACACAGACTGGTGACACACTGTGCTAGGGTAAAGGTTTGATAAGGTTAACTAATTACTATCTCTCAATCAACATTATTGTTGAGTAGTGGATATGCTTAGGTCTGTGAATCCAGGTGGAGTCGATTTCATGTACCTATTCACTAAAAAATACAAATTAAAGTACACATTCATAATAGTCGAGGTGCTAGGAAATGAACTCTAACAATCGTATCTCATTCTCGTATCTTGCCATATATTCAATGGTATGATTTTTCCCTTTCCACCTATCCTCACAATATGCTACTGCATCACTTAATTACTCAATAAATCTCTGCATCATAATAATAACAAAACAATGTGCATCATACTCACAAAATTACCATCAGAAGCTCTTTTTTCATCTTCATCTTTAGATTCTTTAGCTAGACTACCTACACATCCTAGTGAGAATAGAGGGGCATTACAAATTTTTAATTTCAATGGTTAAATAAACATAACCACATAGTTTTATTTTGTGATTGAGAAAATTTGTAATTAAGATTAAGTAAGTGCAAGTTGTTTTGTAAACCTTTAATTATAGATCAATATTATATATTATTTTCTACTTATTAATTGATACTAAATATTATTTAAATTTTATTAAATAACATAGATTATTGTATACATTAAAAAAGTATTATTTATTATATGATTATATTAAAATTGTTAATATTTTAAGTTTAACCTTTATATTAAAAATCACAAGTTAAACTAAAGTAAAAAGTTAAAAATTAAATTAAATCTATTAAAACATTTATGAATTTTGATTATGTAATTTTTTAATTATCTTTTGATATTAAATTTTAACTTTTATATTAAAAGTCACAAGTAAAACTAAAGTGAAAAAGTTCAAAATTTAATTAAATCTACTAAAATATTTATCGATTTTGATTATGTAATTTTTTAATTCTCTTATGCTAGAAGTTTCATGTTTTTTTGCTGTAAAATATTATTAAAGTTGTTTATAAAAAACTAATCAATATTAACAAAATTAAATAGAACTATTAATATTTTTTATATAAAAATATAATAATAATAAAGATTTTTAATTGTATTCAAAATAATATAAAATTTAAAATTATAGATATGGGATTCTACATATTGTCAAAATCCCCAAAAATAAATTATTAAAGATATTTTCTTTCAATTATTTACATTATTAAAAATTTGGCATGTGTATGATTATGTGTAAAAAATTATTGTACAACAAAATTATAATATAAAATAATAATAAAATAAAAATAAAAATAATGTATTTAATTATTTTTTAATCAAAAATCAAATTTCAAAATCAAACATTGTTATTTAATATTTTTTATTTTCAATTATCTAAATTATTTTATATAAATTAAAAATGTCGTTATGTATAAAAAAATCACTTTATAACAAAATATAATATAAAATAATAAATATAATTTGTGGGAGGATGGGCAAGGGCCACTCCACTCTACAAAAGCATGTTTGGAATGACCGCGTTAATGGAAATGAGGTGGATAGTTTTGATCATGTGGAACAAGTCTAATGTGTGAGGTGAGAAGGTTGCAAACAAATTCTAGAGATTTTCATGGGGTGTTGCAGTCATTATTTTGCATTGGCATTGGGAGGGCCACATCAATCAACACCTACAAACAAACTATCCTCACACGTTTTATACTGGGTGCGATGTCCAAATAATTCATTAAAATTTGTGGTGTTAAGTTCTCAAGGTGGCTCTTCACTGGCTCTCGAACATTACAACTATTAAAGGAAAGCATTGGCTTTTTCACCTAGAGATGAGCAGATTCATCTTACTGGTCTCAACAGAGGAATTAGAAACAAGCGGTATGGACACACCAATGCATATGCAAAGCTCGAAGAGGAAGATGGCCTTCGAAGGTCCGGTGACTACTCTTTGGCTGAGTCGGATAATTCACCACCAGGATTATCTCGCCTTTGTAGTAGTTAAATGTATCACTAGAAAAGGCTTTATGGCGAGCGCAAAGGGATATCGACTGGACTCAAACATTTCATCCCACGTCTTGGTTGGCTTGCTAGATGTGGGGGTATCTAAGGCGGACATGAGGGTAATTATGAAGTGACTGTTCAAGATAGATTTGCTGGTGGGTTTAGAGAAGACTATGGTCACGGCCTTGCTGGGAAAAGGCATTCCACGCCCGCGAGACCTTGTATTGTTGGAAGATCTAGATTTGTTGGTAAGATTGTACCCATTCTTTCTAGATATTAATGGAATGGAACTGGTTGAACATGCAGCAAGGGTCAAATTCCTCAAAAAGAAATACTATTTGGACAGTTTTTCCCATGGATGGCTCTAAGTGGTGGATGTTGGGTAGGGTATGTGTCTTAGTCCTGTGTTTAGTTACTTGTTCACTATTAAATATTTTAGTACATGGGAAAGGTGAAATAGTATCAATAGAGGTTTGGCTAGTCTTGACCCTACGTGGTCCTTTTGTAATTTTGAGATGGTCTGTAATGGGGTCCTCTATGGAGACTACAATGGTGAAATGGTTCTATAATGGTGGTCTTGCCCACAATTAGGGGCTCGAACATGTATCTTTTCTTTTGATAGTAATACAAACTCTTACTTATCAAAAAAAATAAAATATATATATAATTTAAAATTTATGCTCCGTGAAGTGGTAATTTTTTAATATTGTCAACACTGTACTCTGAATGGTGGTAGAGGGTACAACAGAGAAAACCCTATTTACGAGGGAAAAATAAACTTATCGTGTTGTGTGTGGAAGAAATATATTACAAAATTTCGTTAACAGAAAACTAGAGAAAATAATCTAATGGTTCAAAAAAGTTACATCATATTCCATGGTCTATAAGAAACAATGAGTTGTTGATTTTAACTTTTAAATTCATCCACTTCATATTGGATATGTCTTCAACATAAAATATAGACATCTGGTGATGCAAGGTGTGGCACAACTTCTTAATTGTGGGTAAATAGTGATAGTGCATTTCTTAATACGATGCATGAATAAAGGTAGGTGGTGACATATTTGAACCAAAAAACAATGGGTTGCTTGATACTTGAGTCTGACATTTTTAAATTCGTCGAATATTGTATTAGCAAGTGGAACAATCAACATCTTATGATTTGGATTCACTAGTCAGCAGAACAAAAATTAGATTATGGGGAAGGATATCTTAACCAGTACGTGAGATTTTTCTCGTAGATTCCACAAATGCTCCACTCCAACTTCCATATTAGGCTTGGAGGCTTGGAGCTAATAGTGGGTTGACCCCTATCCCCTACGTGGCTTGAGATGGTGTTTTAAAATAGATTGATAAAGGATATAACTTTACGTAAATTAAATTATTTTTTCATACTAAATATTAAATGTTTACAGACTTTCATTATTCTGCATTTTTTTATAAATCAAAGAGACTCTCATTGAATGAAAGTGGGGAAGGATATCATAACCGACTCATGCAATTTACCTATAAATTCCATGAACGCTCCACTCCCAGTTCTTGGACTTGAAGGTTTGGAGTTGTTAGCGAGTTGGCCCCTACCCCCTATATGGCTTGAGATGATGTTTTAAAATAGATTGATAAAAGATATAATTTTACATAAACTAAATTATTTTTTCATACTAAATATTAAATTTTTAGAGACTTTCATTGTAATTTATTTATTTTGCTTCTTCCAATAATAAAAAAGATATTCCTTTTTTACCTATAGATTGAATGAACCATCTTGTATATTCTTTCTTTTGATTATTTAATTTTTACTTTACAATAAACATTATTATTATAATGTTTTAAAGTAGTCAACAACTTATCTATAGTGGTTTATGGTAAGTTTTTTCTTTTTTTGGTTTGTGGTAAGTCAAAATTAAAATGTAACAATTGTTTAATTCTTGTAGATTATATATTCTAAGAATGATCCTAATGGTTTGTTGGTTTTAAAATTTATAATATCATACACACGTTAATTTAAGTATAATATATTCACTTTTTGAGAGGAAATACAATACAAATAATCTTGAGGAAAACAAAAGATTAATGAAGTATCCCTAATGGTTTTTCCATGTCCATTATTCAATGTTCTTGAGAAAAAAAAAAAGTAATATTAAGAAATAAATAAATCAAATGCACAATTCATCCTAGTACCACAACCTTCAATAATGTACAAGCCCAATCATATGTAATAAAATCCAATTAAATTCCTTAAAATAAAATATAAACCAAAATATTTGATTACAAATTTTTTTTAAGATATTGTAGTGCTCTACTTAAGCATTAAATGATACAATATTGAATAAATAATAATAATTTTACACCTTTATCTTCTAGATAAAACAATAAACAATTATTTTCTTATTATCAAAACATTCCTTTAATTATTATATTGTTTGATTTAATAAAGAACCCTCCTCTCATACTTATGCTTAAACTTTAAGTTTATTGTAGCCAATAAAAGTAAATTGTTATTTCCATTAATAATGTTAATTTTATGAAAAAAAAAAACACATATCCAAGAAACACCATAAAGCTATCTATCTAGACATAAATAATCTAAAGTTATTAAATATATGTTATATGGTTAACATAATTATTAATTCTTACAAAAGTGAGGACTTAAAATATTCAAAAGGTTAATATAAAATTCTTCAAATAGTAGGGATGAAGCCACATGATTATTACATTTTCTTATTCAATAGAGTTGATAATCATAATAAGGAAGGTGATCACAAAGGGTGACATAGAGTAGAAAGTAAAAAAGTAATCGTAATTATTATAATTATGCATATGGTGTTAAAAATCACCTTATTCAATTCACCCTAATATTGGCTCCCACAATAGTGGATCCACTTGTTCATACATGATATTTTCAGATGTATCAATAGGAAATCCATTGTTTAGGAAGAATACAAGATTGTCATAGTCCGAACACATATTTTTTAGCTCCTCTTTCTTACTTACCAATTGTAATTCTAGATCAACTATTTGCTTCTCCAGTTCATGCACTACCTTGACACTTCCCTTGATAGGGTCCTCCAATCTCGCACTTGCTTCACACACCAAACTATTTATTGCATCTTCTCTTTGCTTGATTTCCAAACCCTGAAGTAACATTGTATAAACATATGAATCCCACAATAAAAATAATTCATATTTATTTAGATATTTATTGAATTAAAATTCAAATGTTTTGGAGCCCTAAACCAAAATTGTTAACAACAATTTGCAATAACGAGAAAGTGTTTAAGAAGCAACAATTTTACACACTACAATGTTATATAAATGATGGTGTTACAATACTTTTATAAAGTTTCTAAACTAAAATAACTTATGTTGTTGGTGAATTATACTTTTATCTTGAAGAAAATCAAACTAATTAAAAATTAAATCAAGTAGTGAACATTTGTAAATAAGTTTCTATATGTATTAGACTATAAAATAATTTTTTTAAATGCTAAAAATTGATCATAAGTAAAATATGTAGATAGATTTAAATTAATAAATAATTTAGAACAATTAAAATAAATAAATAAAATTATAAGTTATGATAATGATTTAGAGACTCACCTTTCCCTCTTGATCGATCACTAAGTACAAAAGGAAGTAGATTAAGCTCTGTATGTGGTCTTTGTTTAGAGAACTGTTCCTTTTTTTCCTAATTTGCACTAATTAACAGTTCTTTGCTACTCCTGATATGTGAACGTCTATTTTTCTTCCGTCGTCAGAACACCATTTCTGGTTCAGGAAATTGCAGACGATTTATATTTGTGAAGGATCCCATGATACCTGTGAGTATTGTTAAATAAAATCTATGCAAGAAAAGATGGGGTACGCACAAGTTGCATTAGCTCTACCCCATGACGCATTGACATCTTACAACTGTAGGGTGTATGTCCTTTCCTTTCTGTTTCTGTATTAGAGATTGTAATGTAATCTATTATTACTGAGGTTTGGCGCTGGCCTTAAAGCATTGGCTAATATTTAGAACCATTTGTCTAGTTGTGTAGGCATTGAAGCTAAGCTACGTTAGGAGGAACATGGTCGTCCAAGAGGTTATAATATGGTTTATGGCGCTCTTAATTTAGGGTGCCTATCCACTATATAGGGGAACAATTATTTAGCCTGGTCAGCTGAAAGAATTATTACATAGGATGTCATACAAAGAGTTACCATAATTCAAATGATAATATAGGATCTCATACTAAGAGATGCGTCTGTATGAAAGAGTATAGTCCACTTTTCTTTTCTTTCTCTTCTTTCCTCCTTTTTCTGCAGAACTAAAACCATTTCAACAGAAAATTAAAACTGGGCCATGGTCAAAACTTACTTGAAGCAGTTTGATGATTTTGCTTGTTCCGTAAACTCTCTGCACCACCGCGAACTTGTTGGGATCGTCTGCAGGAAAATGAGGAGCCAAAATACAATCTTCTGAACATTTTTTGCGGTGCAGTCTACAGGCCGCGCACGGTACAATCTTTCTTTTACCTTCTGCCATATCTGGTGGTGCTGGTAATATAACCCTGACATAACTAGTATTTATAACGCTGCTCTAATATTCTACAGTGGAAAACTCTTAAACTCAGTGGGGCCTACAAGTGACTATTTTTTCAGCGAAGACCCTCTTCTCAATGGACAAAGTCAGTCGCCCCTCCTCTCCACGAAGGGGCAAAGTACATGGAAATAATATCAAATTGGATTGTTGAAAGTCTAATGACAATTTAAGAATTCACATTATATTGTTCAAAGTCTTGCGGAAACGTGTGAGAAAATGAAGGAAATGTATGTTTTTTTCTACGATATGATTTCATTTACTATACGTCAGATATATACGTAACAAATTAAATGTACTATTTTTATTAAATATAGTCGTTTTCAGATATAAATGTATGATAGACTTTCCATTAAATTTATGTCATATATAAGAAAAATAATAAATGAATTATATTTTAATTAAATATATTAGTTTTCTGATCTAAATATATGATGTTTTTTTTCTTAAATTTGATTTCTGTTTTGTATTTTTTTTAAGTTTATTTGGAATTTTCAAATCACATTTAAATTTTTAATGTAGATTATTTGGAAAGTTTTCTGTTTATAATTAAGATTTCAATGTTACATCATGAAATATGATACCACATCACCACTCATTTTGTTGAAGTATCCCAAAAGAACCAAAACAACTCTAAAATCATAATTAATAATATAATATTATTAAAAATATGAAACATAAAATCATCCAATATTGACACATGTTCAACTAATGGATTCTTCCTCTAGAAACTAAATATGGACTTCATAACTGCCAGTCAACAGTGACAAAGAAATACATGAATAAAGGTAGTTGAATTCTTCTTCTAGAAAATAAATCTAGACTTCTTTAACTTCGGGTCAACAGTGACAGTGCATTTCTTAATTAGATGCTGAATAAAGATAGTTGAATTCTTCGTCTAGAAAATAAATATAGACCTCTTAACTGTGGGTCAACAGTGACAGTGCATTTCTTAATACGATGCGTGAATAAAGGTGGGCGTTGATGTATTTTTAAATTCTCGAATACTGAATTAGCACGTGGAACAGTCAGCGTCTCGCAATTCGGATTCACTAGCCAGCCGAACAAAAATCAGATTGTGGGGAAGGCTATCTTAACCGGCTCGCGCGATTTCCCAGCAGATTCCGCGAACGCTCCACTCCCACTTCGATATAGGGCTTGGAGGCTTGGAGCTGATAGCGGATTGCCCCCTTAGGCTTACCCCGACGGGCAGAAGCTAATCTCCCTAAAAAATCGCATGGTAAGATATCATGACATGATGACAGCCGTTAAACGTGACAACTAGACGGACGGAGACGGACGGAGAGGCACGCAACGTTTCAGACAGAGAGAGAGAGAGTTTAACAAACGAGCGGGAGTTTTGAAAATGAGCGGGAGGTTCAAAAGTGAGCGGGAGCTTTAAAAATGATGGACGGCAGTTTTGCAGGTTTAATGGCCACATCCGCTATGAAGAGTGACGACTGTGAATAAGAACACGGGAATGGAGACAGAGTATATTTGCCAGTGGTTGATTGTCTCCATCTAAGGAAGATTATTGCACATAAACATTTTACCAGGAGTGAGGAGTTAGCTGTATGTTCAACAAATACATTTTTTTGAGACTCCACGCAGTGCCAACAGAGGGATATCATTGCAGAGCTTGTCAAGTAACTCATATAGCAATGTTCACTGCATCTTCTTGCTTTGTTAATTTTCCATGATTTATTTTTGAAGTTTTGTTCATGGCAGTACACAGGGCACGAATTGCGCTTCGAAAGCTATGGCACAGCATCTCCCTTGCTTTTTCCTCCAATTTGAAATTAGTTGGTGCAGACGGCACAGTGAGAGTCGACGCTCAGGCACTTCTGAGAAAGGTACGCTTTCATTATATGCAGGCGGATTCAGAATAGATGAATAACGAGAATACTAATGGGCTTTGTGTAGTCCAATAATTCTCACAATGTAGAACACTGTGGTTGTGCTTGGCTTTGTTATAAACTGTAACATTAAGTGTGTCGCCATTTCGGACATGCAGAGCTGGACCCGGAAACTGTCCATTCACTGTGATTATGTTATGTGTCTCACACAGCCTACTAACATTTGTCGACTCAAGCTGTGGAAATCAACAATAATTTTATCTTTATTGCGTTAGAACTGTCAAATAGAAATATGGGTTGGACTGTGTTCGTGTATACAGCTCTGTCGTGGATTCCATATTTAATAAACGAACGAAAACAGTTGATCTTTACCCACTCTATCATATTATTAAGATGTTTTATCGTCAATTCTACTAAACAGTGTTTAAACGCACAATTTTACATTAAAGAAAAGCCTCTGATTGTGGCCACCAGGGAGAATATATACACAGCAACAGCAATTTATATATACATATGTATATCTAAACAGATGCGTATGCTATGTTTATTCATATTTACGTAGACTTTGATTTTAAAAGAGTCAAAATAGCATATATAAGTATTATTTAGCTTGCGAGAAAATTGCTACAATAGAGCCATAGCATTCAATGATATATCATCGAGATGTTAATAAGAGAGCATTTAATGGTGTAGTATGTGTAACATGTTCATAACACTACAATGGCTCTTTCAACAATGCAACTTAATCAATATATTTTTTCGCACATTTCAGAGTATACTTTCACATACTACAACATTGAATATGGCATTTACTTCCTCCCGTGCCATCGTACAACAATGTCAGCATGCATTAACCCTCATGCGAGAAAACATTTACCATTTTGCTTCCATGCATCGAGGCAACCAGCCCCACCGCCACCAGCCCACGTAATTAGCAAACTCCATGTCATCATAAATAATTCCAAGAAACTCCTCATTGGCATTGGTGATTATTAATTTCCGGCACCAAGAAATTCTATTCACAGTTGGGCTGCCAAAAATCCTGGCAGAAATTTGAAACAAATAGCTGATAGGTGAATGCCAACTGTTACATTCTACTTTTGTATTCCAAGGTGGCCAAGAGCCCCTTCTTGCATATATATTTTAATAGGTTGCAATGTTTAAAACATGTTGCTGACTTGCAAAACTTTCACCCTCTGCTTAGTGTTTCCTCTTGCCATTGTGCACCTTTGGCATTATGCCTATTTTTACGCAGACCCTTGCTTGGCATGTCAATGGCTACATAGTCAAAAAAATATAGTATACACATCTATTTAAATATAGCAGTGTATATATAAATAGATAAATACATCTTTACATATGGATATCTATATCTGGTTATATGTGTTTTTTCAAATGTGCAAAGAAAGGGAAAATTCAATGCATACATGTACTTATCATTTTTATTCTTATTGTTGTATATCCTATTGTTTGGATAAGAAAGGATGAAGGGACTAGCTAGCAACATATACAAATATTTGCATATAGGTATATATAGAAGTATAGTAAAAACTGCATGCATACATATATAAGGAATCTCAAAGATAAACAGATACATATAGAGATATATACATTTGCATTTATCATTTTTATTCTTGTTGTTGTATCTCCTGTTGTTTGGAGAGTATTAAAAGTGGAATGGTTATACCTATTTTTATTTAATCAAATTAATAAAATGGTTGGTAGATTATCAATATTTCTAAGTTGTCTACTAGTTGTCATTGGACATTGCAATACATTAATATTTTATTTTTATTGTGAAATAGAACTCCCAATCAGTCAAAAAAAATTGCAACATTTCCTCCCTATAAAAGTTCTCAAAACTATTTATGTGGAATCGGGCCTTGTGGATGGGTCTCCAGAGTCGCCCAAGATTAATTTGGTGACATCCCCCGTAGGTTTCACTATGAACTTCGGCTTTGAGGGTGCCAACCGCTAACCTTCAAATCTTGATTCCGTAAGTTTATATTTCCTTTTCCTTACACCTGTTGCAAACTTGTTATTGTTTTCTTCCTCTTTTGTACTCAACCTAAGCATTTCCTTTCAGTTTCTTTAATTTTATGATTCTCAAATATAGAAACGCACGCCACATACCCTTTCATGTTTATGTTTCCAATTTTCTTGGTCTTTAGGTGTATACACATGTATGGCTAACCTTGGTAAAGCATATAGATGTGGAAGTAGATACACATTGATCTTTTGTAGCACATAAAAATATCTCTTTGTAGCATTT
Organism: Sequoia sempervirens; assembly: GCA_007258455.2. NCBI lineage: Eukaryota > Viridiplantae > Streptophyta > Pinopsida > Cupressales > Cupressaceae > Sequoia > Sequoia sempervirens. The sequence goes on from VDFB02005378.1 coordinate 233,395, forward strand.
GTTTTCCTTACTCCTTTTATCCATTTGGTGTGATCAAGTACATTTTCCTTGATTGAATTTGACTTTGTAGGCTACAAAGAAGCAACCAACTTGACTTCATTTGCAATTTGTTCCATCAATGTTGGAGATGTCATTCCCTCTCTGGTCCTTTAGCTCTTGTCCTTCAAAAAATTTGGTGGCGATGAAGGGAAGGTTGAACGATATAAGGTTGTGTTGTCTGATGGACACAATACGCAAATAGGAACTATGCCTTCCAAATGCAATGACTTGTTGCTTTCAGGTGCCTTGAAAATAGGGTCCCTCGTATCTTTGTGAGACCACATCTATAGAAATGTGCAGGATTGAAGGTGGGCTACATTCTTATTTTTTATATTTTTTTAAATTCTCTTTCTCCTTTGTATGTGCCTAATATAATGTGTCCAATATATTATTTTCCTTGTTTTTCAGGGCCTTGATCATATTCAACTTAGTTGTCATTATGTCAAATTGCCAAATCATTGGGACCCCTAGGTATCTTTTCAAGCACCAAGAAGACCAAATGTTGGGACCAAAGTCACCTTCTCCTTCTAAATGGACCGCTAAATTTGGTGTGTAGTTCTCTCCTCAACAACAAAATAGTCCTCCAACTATCAGCCCTATTAAAGCTTTGAACATTTATTAAAATGTTTGGATAGTCAAAGGGTGTGTAACACATAATAGAGACATCTACCATTTCCATAAACAAAGAGGTGAAGGCACCCTTTTTAGTTTTGACTTATAGATATGGAGGGAACAAAAATTTGCGTTACTTGTTTTGATGATATTGTTGAACTACATTATGGTAGAGTTGAGATAGCTACAACTTATTTAATATCAAGTGGTTTGGTGAAGGAAGGAAATAAAAAATTCAATAGATTAAATAGTAATCTGGAAATTATCTTGGATGAAAATTCAACACTAAAATATTGTGAAGTTGATATCTCTATGCCAAAAAAGCCTCAGCCTTTGTGCCAATTAGTGAGATAACCAATTATAGTGATAATAGTTTGGTTGATATTATTGGCATTATAGTCCATGTGGGCTACATGTATATCAACTGTTTGTAGGAAAAATGGATCTAAAACAATCGAGCAAACTATTAAACTATATGGTATCTCTGCTTGTTTCATTGATGTTAATTTGTGGGGCCCAAGTTGGCAAGAAAAAGGTGATGTCTTGGAGTGGATGTATCTTTTTGGTGATATAGTCATAGTTGTTGTGCGGGGTGGCTGTGTAGGATACTTTAATGGAAAAGTTATCAACACATCAACAACAATAGTCCTCGACATTAACTCTTTTATTCCTCAAGCAAACACTCTCATATCCATGAGCCCAATCAAATTAGAACATATGGTTTCATCTTCTTCTGGACCTCGTAGGCTTCATACTTCAAATGATAGAGTCACTATTGCATTCATCTTGAACAACTTCCTTAGCTTTCCAAAAACTGTTGAAGCCATTTTTAAATCAACTATTGAAATTGCAAAAACTAAGTCTTTTTGTCATCCTACTTGCCCCTTGCTGGTTAATGGGAAGCAATGCAAAAGAAAATGTGCATGCCCCCGTGCTAATGTTTGGTTTTGTGATCATTGTTAGATGGAAATTGAGGAATGCAACTATCACTACCTTCTACAATTAAAGTTGCAAGACCATTTAGCTAGCCTTTGGTGCTATTGCTTAAATTGATGAAGTTGCCACTAGTTTACTGCAAATCCCAATAAAAGACCTCTACATGTTGCAACATAGCTCAGACTCTACAACAAATCCTATTGCTATTATTAAAGGCCTTATTTGTAAACCTTACATATTTACTTCCTTGATCATAATAGAAAATTACAATTCTAAGGAGTAGCTTAACACAACCATTGTGAAAGCAACAAAACTTGATTTCCAAGCAAAGTGTAAATTGTTTCTTTCAAATATATTGAAGATATTTGCCCCTGTTTCAGAAAAAGGTTGCACTGATGAGCCCACTCTTTGACTGCTCTTTTCCACTTTTGAACATTTCTCTTAGTCTTTCCTTTTTTATGCTCAATATGGGATGCTAAGACGTGTGTTTTGCAAATATGGATGTACTTTATTCTTATGTTTGCATATATATATATATATATAT
>VDFB02005379.1:0-16389 GCA_007258455.2 Sequoia sempervirens
TAGCACATGGTCAATACCCAAACAATGACCATATTCCATTATATTTTGTTTAGCAATTGTATGTTGAGGTCCATTTGGGCCTTAAAGTTAACTACCTAGACATTCCACCATATGTTGGTCAGGGGTGTTGCAGGATTGCCGATAGGCCCACCTATCGTCGAACAAATAGAACAACCCCACTGTTTAGGGCATTGGTTGGTGAGAGGTCTCCTAATCTCACCCCATCTCTAGCCCCCATAGTAGATGAGGTTTTTAGTGCTTCCCAAAAGGAAGCAATTGACACTACAAGTGACATTGCAGTTGCCACCACTAGGATATTTGATGATCATGTAGGCCAGTATTTGATGTACAGGCGTTCCCATCCACACCATTTTCAACATAGTGGACCACCATGGATCCTTTTACAGTGGCTGACATCCCTACTCCTACACAGCTTGATGCACGTACAGGAGATATGGCACACAAGACTCTGCATGGTTTGGCTAAGGACATGTTGGAGGCATATGCCTGCATTGCATCAGATAATGAGATTGATATAGAGCATGTGAAAGATTGTTTAGCACATGGATTCCGTTTAGTTCCAGGATCCCATCACTCTCAGTCGAGCCACTGAGTGCGCTCGAGAGGATCCACCCTACGGTTCATTCGGTAGTACTTACGGACTATGGGTTTTATTGATATGTTGATTGGTTATGGTTCATCATCACCGATGCCATCTCACCTTCATAGTCCTCTACATTCATCATTTCTGGCACAACATGGGATAGATCGGATGGATGCAGATGTTGATTCATCGCTTGACCATTTGGTGGGTATGGTGGAGGTGACTGTTTCAGAGGACTTAGGTCATCCGATATTAGATGATATTCATGTATGTGTGCATGTGCATGTTTCAATTATTTTTTTCATTATTATTATTTTTTTAACTAGATATTCATGTAAGTTGATATATATATGTATATATATTTATTCTGAGTGGACATACCCACTCATGTCCCTCCCTAGCCTTGGTCGAGATCATGCGCGTGCGTGTGACTAAAGATGGATGAATTTGTTGCCAGTGGACATGTGAGTTTTAAATTTTTATATATACATATGTATATATCTACATGCAATATTTGTGTATGCATAGATCTAGATAGATATTTAAAAATACAAATTCATTTACAAATAACTTTCATAAAATTTGTTTAATATAAATTATATGTATTTAACACATTCTATACACAATTTTACTTGTAGGGCTTAACACATCTATCAGAGTTGGACCATTCTCATTCAGGTGGTGGATTAGGCTAGAGTTGAAATTCATATTAGGCCTTGCACACTAGATTTGTGATCTTTACTACATGTATTTTCTTATATGTTGATCTTTAGTATTGAGATTTGATGATCTCTAACTTACATTTGCTTATATGATATATACATACATTTGCTTATTTGTTGATCTTTAGTATTTGACATTTGATGATCTCTAATTTACATTAATTTGCTTATATGATATGTGCATACATTTTCTTATATGATATATACATACATTTGCCTCTTTTCTTATAACATGTGTTATGTTTATACATTGAATCTCTTTACATGTATGTACATGTGTTTGCTTATGGTTACATGTCTACACATGATATATGTATGCATTTGCTTTAAATATTCAATATACATACATGTTTTTTGTTTTTATGACCTCTTACAACTTACATTTCCTTATATTCAATATGTTTATCTCTAATGAGTAAGAGATTTTTAGGGAAATCAATGACGCACTTTATAAAATTAAGTTCATTCATGTTGATCTACAATAAATATTTTTTTTTACTAAATACAACTTAAGAAACATGAACCATTGAGTTGAGAATTAAAATATAATCTTTGACAAGTAGCAAAATCTAATTCAAATTATACCTCTATTATACATTTTTGACACTTTAACAAAATTCTAAAATTACTAGATATGTTGTGCATACCTATGCATTAAATAACAACGAAATCCATAATGAAATAACTTGTTTGTTTACTATTTGATTCATTTAAACTAGGATCTAGTTATTCCATGTATACTAGAATAATTTTTTTCCCAACCCATATGCATACAAATAGAAGCTTATTTTTCATTATTCTAGATATCAAATTTCAACATTAATTCTCATTTATATCACTTGGAGCATAGATTTTGGAGAAGAGGTTTTTGCACATTTATCAAGGAGGAAAATATTGGACATACAACTTTTCATTTTTATCAATCAATGAAAAATTTGGAGGAAAATTTAACTAAGTTGGTAGAGGACTTGTTTTGAGTCATCTTTAAGTTGAAGAAGAAAATGGGACAACAAAGAAAAAGAAAAAATGCAACTCAATGAAAATTATCAAAAGAAGAAGAACAAAAGAGGCGTGAACAAAACTTGGAAAATTATCATAGAAAGAAACAAGTTACATTCTTGTTTCTTCTATCTCTCTCTCTCAAGTGTGTGTTTAGGACTTTTATTAACACCTCAATTTGTTTTTCTTATAATATATTTCCAATAGTCATATTGCATAGACATTCCCTAAATTATTTATCTATTTCCAGTTGCTTTTGTTCCGTAGAATTCTTAAGTTTAAGAATCTTTGATTTTATTTGTTTCAAATCCACTTAGATAACTCATAGTCTCTCACTTTCTTTTCTTGCATGTAAATTCAAACAACAAGTAGGAATTTCTCAAGCTGGAATCGAGCCAAATCTAGATATTAGATCAAACAAATTCATTGAAGAACACATGGAACTTGAAGTTAGGGAGGAGACCCAAGTTCAAACAATGCTTGTTGGAGAGGTGTCAAAATCACTTCCTTCTACTGGTATGGATGAGCATATAAAACTAGTAGAAACTTCTCACTTATAGCATCATGTCTTATCACTTTGTTTGCTTGCATAAATAAACTTCAATTATATAACATCATCTCTCACTTTTGTTTGCAAAATATTTTGTGACATGTAGGAAGGGATCAACAAGCAGGAAGTTCTCATTCTCAAGTCGAGGAAAATCTAGACATTGGATAAAATGAATCCGCTCAAGAACACATGGTCCTTGAAGATAGGGAGGAGGCACAAGTTCAAACAATGCATGTCGGAGAGAGGTCGGGATCACTTCCTCCTACAAGTATGGAAGAGCATATAAAACTAGCTGAAAAGGTGAGGAAACAAATTTCTCATAGAAATTTAGATCATTTACTTGAAATGGATATGGAGAAACTGAAATGTTATGCCAACTAGCCTTATAATAAGAGAAAGAAGTCAATGACTAAATCTATAAATGGAATAATAAATCATCATTTCAATCATCTTGATACACTTGAAAAAACCCAATTGTTATCACATTTACTTCTTTTTGATGAGCTCAAAGAGTCATTGCAATTGTTGGGTGTACATTCAACATCAAATAAGAAGAAAAACATGGGATTACAAAAGGATATTGTTCAAAATGTTAAAAGGGGTTTAGATTCTATTGGGAAAGGATCTGAATCAGTGGATAAGGCCACTACAAGAAGGGTGATGTTGAAATCTATTGTACATCAAGATATAGCAAGAAAAATAAAAATTTCTACACTTTCAAAGTATATGCAGGATCATGATGGGCCAAAAAGTGGCAATATGATGGGTATTTGTAGGGTATGTGGCTAATGACTTTTTTTTACTCAAAATAGATGAAACAAAAAGGGTTTTTAAAGGAGATTATCAAATTTCTACCAATATAAATTATGTTTTACTTTGAATTTAATAAATAATTATTATTCATTTTTCTATTTGAATTTTGGACTAAAGAATCACGATTGATAGAGTGATTGAAAAATATCTATAGATTTCAACTTGATTATCCACATTTTTGAATCAAACATGTGTCACATTCTATACTTTGCATACTATAGGAATTAAAAATAAAAATTGAATTCCATGAAGTTTGACCAAGTTAAAGATTGGTTAGACAAATGAGTTTTATACTTTTAAAAGTTGTAATAAAAATTCATAATTAATTATTTACTTGGAAAAAATTACAAAAAATATGCATCACATCCAGTAGGTCACTCTACTTATATCTAAAATCTTATTAAAAATATTATCATTTTATTATGGTTAGGGTTGTTAGACAGACACCTACTTTAAATTTTTTCCCTAAAATTTAAGTACTATTGCATTGAAATTTCAAATTTTCAACAAATAGATTTTATTTAAAAATAAATAAACCTAGTAGTTTAGAAACTACATTCAATTTGCTACAGATTTTATTCTTACATATTTTTGAAATAATATAGATAACCTATTCAAATTTTTATGTTAAGTTTCCTAACTCTGATTTTTCTAAATTTTTTGCCACTTAAGGGCCTGTTTTTTCCATGATGATCCTGCACATACCCTTCAACTGAAATTGGTTATAGTAGAACCAAATTAATAAAATATGAGAAAAAGAGAAAGTTTTTGGATGAGAGTTTAGAAAGAAATTGGGAAATTATGTGTAGAGCTCCCCATTCTGACAAGATTGAAGATGTTAGGAACTTGGTCTCAAGTTTATGGCATTATCAGACTCGTCCATCATCAAATACTAGAGATGTTATGAGACATAGGATTTGACCTGGTATTTATGAAAATCATATAAAACATTGGCTAGAAATAACAAAATTTGAGATGTATATGAACCTTTGTAATGCATATCCTCATATAAAGATTGGGCAAACAATGTTTCAAAGGTTAAAGCCATATTATGTGAAGATAAACAAGTTTTTTGATACTTTTTTCCCTTATCATATTGAATTTGATCTCTACTATCAGCTGTTTTGAAAGATGATGGAAGAAAGATGTGGATTTCAAAATGCACCTCCTAAACATAAAAGTTTGTTCATAAATTCTATATTATGTGATCATGAAAATGGACCTCAAATAAAATGCATAAAAGGAATTTGTGAGACATGTGGAAATTATGCTAAATTTCCTTCAAGAATTGAGGATATTGACCTAACAAAGACAATAAATTGCAAGAGGTAAGTACTATTTTTAGAGAGTTTATTTGTTTCAATTTGATTAGATTTATATTTGGATTCTCTTTAATGTAATGTTTCATTGACTGTGTGGTTTATTACTTATTCACATATTTTACTCATACAAGTACAAGTGTGTAAAATTGCAAACAAATTTTGGGAAAAAATCCACAAGGTTGAACTATGTAGAAGAGGAGATTCTCATTGGAAAATTTATGGAAGATTTTCGAAAATTGATACAACCATACATATAGCATTTCCTTTTTGCTAAGTGGAAAGCACAAAAATTCCAAACATTGAGAGATACTTTCCCACGTGGAATAGTTCTATTAGTAGTTGACTTTGCAGAAAATTGCTCCTTTGTACATAAAAAGGAGATTCAATCAAAGCATTACTTTTCAAAGCAGATTATTATTATGGTTCATGTGTGTTATTGATATGCACAATCATAATTGGATGGTGTTGAGAGTACAGATGAAGAACAAGCCATTAAGAAAGAATATCACTTTTAGGGTATGTGTAGGATCATCATGGAAAAAATAGGCCGTTAAGTGGCAAAAAATTTAGAAAAATCAGAGTTAGGAAACTTGCCATAAAAAAATTAATAAGTTATCTATATTATTTCAAAAATATGCTTAGAAAATTAACGGAGATATAGTTCCTAAATTACTAGGTTTATTTTTTTTATTTTTTAAAATCTATTTGGTGAAAATTTGAAATTTCAATCTGATCAGTACTTAAATTTAGGAAAACTTATAAGAAGTAGGTGTTTTGTTTGACCACCTAACCACAATAAAATGATAAAATTTTTATAAGATTTAGATTTAAGTAGAGGAATCATGTCAAATGTGTTTGCATATTTTTGTAAATTTTGCCAAGTAAATAATTAATTATGAATTTTACAATTTTTTAAAATATAAAACTTCGTATGTTTGACCACCTTAACTTGGTCAAAACTTCATAGAATTCATTTTTCAATCCTATAGTATGTAGAAGCACTTAGAATGTGACATATGTTTTAGATTAAAAAAATGTGATACTGTTTGAAAACTATAGATATTTTTCAATCAACCTATCAATCATGACTTTAGTCGTAATTCAAATAAAAAATGAATAATAATTATTAATTAAATTCAAAGTAAAGCATAATTTATATTGGTGGAAAGATGCGAAGATCCTTTAAAACCCATTTTTCGTTTCATCAATTTTGGGTAAAAATCAAATTACATACCCTACACATACCCATCATATGCATGCGCATTGCATCGCTGATCCTGCACATACCTTCTATATTAGTGATGATAAAGAGCATGACACACTTTTTGTGCAACATTGCTTTACAATATTTTTTGAGAATTTGAAAAGTAGGGGTGTAAAATTTGAAAATCATTTTGTATGGTTAGATGGATGTGTGGCACAATTCAAATCTTCACGGCCATTCTATGCACTTTGTAGATATCATAAAATCTACAAAATACCACGTGGGTATGTGCAGGATCATGAAGGGCCAAAAAGTGGCAATATGATGGGTATGTTGCTGACGACTTTTTTTATACCCAAAATTGATGAAACGAAAAGGGTTTTTAAAGGAGATTCTCAGCTTTCTACCAATATAAATTATGCTTTAATTTGAATTTAATATGTAATTATTATTAATTTTCTATTCAAATTATGACTAAAGTCCTGATTGATAGACTTATTGAAAAAAATCTACTGCAAAAGCTTTCAGCGGTATCCACATTTTTGAATCAAAGAAACATGCATCATTCTATGCTTTTCATACTATAGGATTAAAAACAAAATAATGAATTCATTGAAGTTTTGACCAAGTAAAGGTAATTGAGACATCACGAGTTTTATATTTTTTTAAAATTTGTAATAAAAATTCATAATTAATTATTTACTTGGAAAAAATTACAAAAATATGCATCCACATCGAGGGCGTGAGTCCTCTACTTATATCTAAAATATTATAAAAATATTATCATTTTATTGGTTAGGGTGGTGGAGACAGGACACCTAATTCTTATTTTTCCAGAGAATTTCAGTACTACTTGCATTGAAATTTCAAATTTTCACCAAATAAGATTTCTTTTTTTTTTTTAAACAAACCTAGTAGTTTAGAAACTACATTCAATTTGCTATAGATTCTATTCTTACATATTTTTGAAATAATATAGATAACTTATTCAAATTTTTACGTCAAGTTGCCTAACTCTATTTTTTTTTATTTTTTTGCCACTTAAGGGCCTATTTTTTCCATGATAATCCTGCACATACCCACGTGTTTGGAGTTTTTTTGAGAGTGGGAAAGGAAAGGGTGAGCATGATGGAGCACGCTTACATCAAATGAGCTTTAAGAAAACATCAAATGAGTTATCCAGAAGATCATTTAGATAATGCAAATGATGTTGAATGGTGCAAGAAATACTTTGCATAAAATGTGGTTGACACATCTTCAAGAACAAACCGACATATTCCACATAGAGTGTTTTGGGAGATATCGGGTATATATAAATTACATTAAATCAAAAATTTGAATTTATTTAAATTTAAAATTTATATATATATATATACATATTTGTACACATAAGTTTTTTGTTGTACATATATCTAAGTGTATCTAGAAGATCGATGCATGGATGCAAGAGGGTAGAAAAAACAAGATCTTTGCATTGTGTTAGGAGTTTAGATAGTCACCATGGATGGACATTAGACACAAGGGATTACTCTTGTTTTTGCACTGAGTGCATTGAGGGAAAATCTTATTATGGATGCAACAATCAAGAACTTGGATATGCTGGTAAATGGGATATGGTGCCACTAGTTGTTTTAGAAACATATGATGAGAACAAGGAAGAAAGATTTGAAGACATTCCTTTGGTTTCAATTGATTATGACCATATTTCAAGATTGTTTAGAAAAGGTACATGTGTAAGTTTTCAATAATTTAAGTATTATATATATCTAGTTAATGATCTTTAGAGACATTTCTAATTTTTTTAGAATTTTTTGTGTAAATTTAGTGTATAGGAGATGTTTTTGCAAATTAAGCGGAGCTTGGAAACATCGAAGGGTATTGTGGCTATTTATTAATGTTGCTAAAAGGGTGAATAAAAGCTAACACAGCACAGGCACAAGTGATGGAATGTAAAACACACAAGTGAGGTTTAAATTTAAAATTTACCGCCTTGCATTTGTATTCACATGTGCACATTACATTATAAACATAGATCTTATATAATTTGTAGTGCAGGGGACATATCTGGCGAAAACAAGTCAAAGTTGTTCAGCATGGGATTCATTTTGTTGACTATCAACCTGATAACAAGGTATATCAATATAGTCACTTAATAATTGCTACCGCCCTACATCTTTATGCAGTTCCACATGCCTGTGGCCAAAGAAAATGGAGACTAGATAGTGATGATCATAAAAAAATTCTACATGTTATTGAAGAGCGGGGTGAACTAGAATCTTTGACTTAGATTATATCCATGTTTTTCAAGTTCACTTGTAACCATATACATGTTCAAATGAGAACTTATAGTAACTTGTACATAGTTTTAAATCATTTTGTGTAAATTACAATTATATGTACATATTTGTTTGATGGAAAGTTATCAAGTTCAAGAATCTTTGATAGCTTCATCTCTCACTTTTTTTGGTTGCATGTAAACCCATACATATGATTTCAATCCTTATTTGAAACCTAGTGAAGTTTTTTAAAATCATTTTTCCTAAATTACAATTATATACAACTTATATATTTGTTTCATGGAACTCTTAAGTTCAAGAATATTATATACAATTATATACAACTTATATAATTTGTTCCATTGAATTGTTCCATGGGAAATTATGTAAATTTTAAAATTAAGTATTATCTAACTATAAAATTATTGTACACATATAAAACATAAATCAATGCAAAAAAAAAAAAACCCTAGAACCCTTAAATCCTTAACCCTATAACCCTAAACTCTTGTACCCCCTACCCTCTATCTTTCTCCCACTCCCCCCCTCTCTCTCTTGAAAGTCTCCCCCTCCTACCCACTCTCCCTATCTCATCTACCCTTAATCCTTAAACCTTAAACCCTTGTACCCCCTACCCTTTATCTCTCTCCCACTCCTCCCCCCTCTCTCTCAAGTCTCTCCCTCCTACCCCCTCTCCCCCTCTCCCCTCTAACCTTAACCCTTAAACCCTAAAACCGTGTACACCCTCTACCATTTATCTCTCTCCCACTCCCCCCTCTCTCTCAAGTCTCCCTCTACCCCTCTCCTCTCTCCCTCTACCCTTAACCTTAAACCCTACCTTTATCTCTCTCCCACTCCCTCTCTCTCTCAGAATACCACTCGACCCCACATATACCTCTCTCCTCGCCATTAACCCTTAAACCTAAACCCATGTACACCCCCTACCCTTTATCTTTCTCCCTCCCCCCTCTCTCTCAAGTCTATCCTCCTACCCCTCTCCCTCTCCTCCTCATCTTAGCCTTAAACCCTTTATCTCTCTCCCTCCCCCTCTCTCTCAATTCTCTCCCTCTCCCCTCTCCTTAACTTGGCTTCACACTTTTGTCTCTCTCCCTCCCCCCTCTTTCTCTCTCAAACCTCCTCCTCCTACCCCTCTCCCTCTCCCCTCTACCCTTAACCCTTAAACCCTAAACCCTTGTACACCTCCTACCCTTTATCTCTCTCCCACTCCCCCCCTCTCTCCTCTACCCCCTACCCTTAAATATATTATATATTATAATTTTAAAAAATATAATTTACATTTATATTAATATTAAATATTATAAAATACAGCAGGAAAAAGAAAGAAATATATATTTAATAAAGGGGCTTCGACCGAACATCTTTATTATGTTCAACCAAACCCCTTTTAAATCTATTTTTTTATTATATGTAAAATGTGTTCAGTTGAAAATGCCTTCGGTTGAACTCCCATTCAACTAAACATTTGAATTTTATTTGACCGAACAGTTGTTCGACTGAATCCCCTTATTTTCACCTCCATCCTCTCAGGCACCAAAATTGTTCAGAATTTTGCACTTCGAAGCTTGATTTGAGAATGAAAATGGAGGAGATTTTAGAAACCCAACTAGTATCAATTTTCCCTCAAAATGGGGTATCCAACGAATATAATTTTAATATGTTTTGATTTTATTATCTATTTGTTTTTTAAGTTTTATTAAATATAGGTTTTTCACCGAAAATGAAACTCTTTGTTCTGCACATGTGGAAAAATAGAAGATTATCAATTTTCTTTTTGAAAAATATGCTTGCACTAGATATTAGAGTCCTTGATCCAAAAAAAAGGAGAAAAATAATTTTGATACATACAGTAAAAGTTGTGTTATATAGTCGCGTGATGTCTGCATTGTAATTGGTTTGACTTTCAAAATTGATCAAAGAAAAACTATTCAATTTAAAATTATCTAACCAAGTGGAAGCACTACATATCAGAGTTACAAATCTAAATTTGAAATAATTATAATTTTATCCTTCAAGGAAAAAAAGCCATGCGTTATACAGTGTACGCCACTATTTAAAAATGTTATTTTTTGAAAAAAACTAGTTTTCATTGGAGATGGAAAAAGAGTGTAATCTGATTCAAATTTGAAAAATATTTTTTAGAATCTCTGGACAAAATAATCCAGGAAAACTCTGGTGCATCACCATCTTCCAGAATATAATAGTTTAACATTACTTAGGTGCTAGAATGTGAAGATTTGGATAAAAAATAATAATTGTCTGAACTTTGGACGAAATTTGTAAACCCTATTGGCAGGATCACCCTCAAAAATATGCAGGGAGTAGAATCTATAGAAAATTGAATGTAGTTACTAAACTACTAGTTTGTTTAAAAAAAAAAAATCTATTTGGTGAAAATTTGAAATTTCAATGCAGTAGTACTTAAATTTTAGGAAAAAAGAAAAACAAGTAGGTGTTTGTCTAACCACCCTAACCACAATAAAATGATAATATTTTTTTATAATATTTTGAATATAAGTAGAGAACTCATGTTCCAATGTGATGCATATTTTTTTGTAATTTTTTTCCAAGTAAAAATAATTAATTATGGAAGTTTTATTACAGCTTAAAAAATTGCAAAACTCATGTCTGGCCACCTTAACTTGGTCAAAATTTCATGAAATTCAATTTATTTTTTAATCCTATAGTATCTTGAAGCATAGAATGTGATGCATGTTTTGGATTTAAAAAATGTGATACCATTTGAAAGCTACATATGTTTTTCAATCAGCCTATCAATCAAGACTTTAGTCATAATTCAAATAGAAAATGAATAATAATTACTTATTAAATTCAAAGTAAAACATAATGTATAATGGTGGAAAGCTGAGAATCTCTTTTAAAAACCCTTTTCGTTTCATCAATTTTGGGTAAAAAAAAAGTCATCAACCACATGTACCCATCATATTACCACTTTTTGGCCCATCATAATCCTACACATACCCTGATACTCATGTGAAGATTGCTAAGTTGCAAAGTATGAAAGGGAAATATGAAGTGTTGAGAATGGGTGATGATGAGAACATTACTTCGTTCATGCAAATAGTGAATGAACTTGTGTGTAGTATTAGATGTGTTGGTGGACAATTGGAGGAATCAAAGATTGTTGCTATTAAAGTTCTTAGATATTTTCCTGGTGCATACAAAGCCAAAGCTACTACTATTGAGGAGATTTGGATTGTGATAATTGTAACTAGAGATATGTTGATTAGTAAGCTTACTAATTTTGAGTTGAGTGAATTATGTGATGCTCTTCCTAAGACATAATCTGTATTCAAGGCTACTATCTCTAAGAAAAATAAGAAGAGATATGATCCGGGTGAAAGTTCTTCTAGAAAGGTATTCAAGTATGAGGAGGAAATGTGAAAGATTGAAGAAGAAGAGAGAGAGCTAGAAGAGCTTGGAGAACTTATTGTCAAGAAGGAAGCCAGAGGAGAAGGTAAGTATAAAGGGAAATTTCCTATTAAATGTTTTTCTTGCAATAAGATAGGTCATTTGCATCAAGGTGTATGGAAATAGTTCCTAAGCCAAGACCTAACAAGCCTAAATTCCAAAGAAGTGTTATTATGTTGCTAATGAAGGTGTGACAAATGATGAATCTAATAAAGGGAATGTAAGTGAGGATGAATAGGTATTTATTGATATATCAAAGAAAATGATTCAGCGCTTACTAACTTTGTTAGTTTTACAAATGTGGAAAAAGCCCTAGCTACTTGAGTTGAAGAGAAAAATGAATGTGTGATTGATAATGGATGTTCTCATCACATGAAAGGCACGATAAAAGTAAGTTTGTAACCTTGGAAAAGTATGATGGTGGTGTTGTAAGATTTGGTGATGACAAAGCTAGTGTAATCCATGGTAGAGGATGTATTTCTCTTGATTGTAGGAATAATAATGATGATGTTATATATGTGGAAGGTCTAAAGCATAATCTTTCAAGTGTTGGACAGATGGTTGAAAAGGGATACAATCTTCAATTCAAGGATGGAAAGTGCAAAATATTGGGGAGTTCTGAAAATGTGGTTGGATCAAGTACAAAAACAAAAGGTAATATATTTCACTAGAATGTTGCTAGTAAAAGTTGTTTTATTGCTCAAGTTGATGAAAGTTGGTTGTGGCATAGGAGAATGTGTCATGTTAAATTTGACAATATTATCAAGATAAGCTCTAATCAAGCTATGAGAGATCTACCTTAAAAGTTGATAAAACATACTAATACCATGTGCAAGGAATGTTAGTTAGGGAAGCAAACTAGAATCTCATTCCAGAGAAAACAACATTGTTCAAATGAAATGTTAGAGCTTGTTCATACTGATTTGAGTGGTCCTTCTAGAATCAAAAGTTTACAAGGAGACAAAAATTTCATGCTACTTATTGATGATTATTCTAAAATGATGTGGGTTACTTTCTTAAGGGAGAAATTTGAAGCTCTGAAGAAGTTCAATATTTTTAAGGTTATGGTTGAGATAGAGATAGGTTTGAAGATTAAATGTCTGAGATCAGATAGAGGAGGTGAATTCATTTCCGGTGAGTTTAATTCCTTCTATGAAGAGCATGGGATGAAGAGACAATTATCTGCTCCACGAACCCCTCAAAAAAATGGATTTGTGGAAAGGAAGAACAAGACAATTCAATATATGATGCTAGGACTATGATACTGGAAGGAAATGTTCCTCATATCTATTGGAGAGAAGTTGTGAGTATTTTTTTTTACACTCTCAATCGGGTACAAGACAAAGGCGATACTGGTAAGACTCCTTTTGAGCTATGGTTTGGTCACAAGCCTACTGTTAGGTACTTCAAAATATTTGGGAGTAAATTATTTATTAGAAGAGATGAAGATATAGGAAATTTTTATGCTAGGAGTGATGAAGGAATATTTCTTGGTTATTCTACTAAAAGCAAGGCCGACCGGTGCTACAATAATAGATTGAGGAAATTAGTTGAAAGTGAAAATGTCAAGGTTGATGAAGATACAGTCAGACCATCTAGAACCTATGGATATGATTCAGATGATTAGAATGATAGATCAAATAAAGGAAAAAAAATTCAGACTTCAAATCAAGTTTAGATCACTCCTGTGAATTAGGAAAATAAAGAAGGAACTAGTGAAAGTGCAGAAGTGAGATCATGAGAGCCTAAAGTTCAATAAAATCCTAAGACTCCAAGGTATGTAAGACTAAATCATTTAGAAGATCAAATCATAGGTGATAAGAACAAAGATGTTAAGACTAGGAGAAAAATTGCAGAAGAATATTGTTTGATTTCAAAGACTAAACCTTCTAATGTCAATTAACCATGCAAAGATGAACATTAGATGGAAGCAATGAAAGAAGAATTACTACAGATTGAGAAGAATGATACATGGATTCTTGTTCCTAGACCTAAGGACAAAAATGTAATTGGAACTAAATGGGTCTTTAGAAAAAAATTGAATGAGCAAGGAGAAGTAGTTAGAAACAAAGAAAGACTGGTGTGTAAAGGATATTCTTAGATGGAAGAAATTGACATTGAAGAAATTTTTTCTCTTGTTGCTAGGATTGAAGCTGTGAGACTATTTCTTACTTATGATGCTTACAAAAACTTCAAGGTTTATCAGAGGACGTGAAGTCGACATTTTTAAATGGTGAACTAGAAGAAGAGGTGTATGTTGAGAAACTTGATGGATTTCAATTGAATGATCAAGGAGATATGGTTTGATAGTTGAATAAAGCACTATATGGACTCAAGCAATCCCCTAGAGCATGGTATGCCAGATTGGACAAGTATTTGTTGAAGCTTGGATTTAACAAAGGTACTACTGATAGTAATTTGTATTTCAAGATTGATGATGATAAATATTTGATTGTGGATGTCTTTGTTGATGATATCATTTTTGGAGGAGATGATGGTTTGTGCATGAAGTTTGCTGATGAGATGTAGAGTGAGTTTGAGATGTCTATGATTGGAGAGATGAAATTCTTTCTAGGATTGCAAATTACTCAATTAGATAAAGGGATCTTTATATCTAAGTCCAAGTATGTGAAATAATTGTTAAAGAAGTTTGGTATGGAAGATTAAAAGCTAGTTGGTACACCTATAGCGACTGGATGCAAGTTGACACAAGATGATGATTCCCTAAAAGAAAATCAAACTAGATACAGATCGATGATTGGTGGATTGCTCTATTTGACTCAAACTAGACTTGATATCATGAATGTTGTATGCATTGCTGTAATATTTCAAGTTGATCCTAAGGAATCTCATGTGACAACTATGAAGATGATTTTAGTCGGTGGTATCCTAAAGATGATGATATTATTCTCAGCGCCTTTACTGATGTTGATTGGGTAGGAGATGTGAATGACAAAAAGAGTACTAGTGATGGTGCATTTTTCTTGGGAAAGAAGTTGATTTCATGGTTAAGTAACAAGTAGAATGCCATTTCTTTATCTACTATAGAGGCAAAATACATTTTTGCTGCTAACAATTGTACTCAAGTATTGTGGATGAAGTAGATGTTGAAAGTTATCAGAGTTGTGTATGATGAAGCTATTTCTATATTTTGTGATAATTCAAGTGAAATTAAAATTTCTAAGAATATGGTGTTGCATTCAAAGACCAAACATATATCTATCATGTTTCACTTTTTGAGAGAGAAGGTGAGTGAAAAAGAAGTCAAATTGGACTATGTGACTACTAACTTGGAATAGACTCTAGACATATTTAAAAAGCCTTTACCTAAGGATAATTTTGAGTACCTCAGAGGGAAGCTAGGGGTGATTAACCCTCCTAATCAAAACTAAAATGCATTAACTTGCATTATTCTGTGCATTTCACAATCATATCTTGATTCAGATTAATGTTGTGGTGGATGCTACTCAGGGGGAGTAGTCAGATGATGATATATGTGGTTTATATCTTGTGTGTATCTTTGTAATTGATGTCAAAGGGGGAGAAGAGAAATGTGAAAATCTTGTGTGGAGAAGATTCATGTGAAAGAGTTGAGGAGAAAAGAGTCAGAACCTAAGGGGGATAAAGTGCTAAGAGAAAGTTATGTTGATGGTTTTTTTCATATCATGTGTTGCCATCAATGCCAAAGGGGAGATTATTGGATGTTGTGGTTGTGCTACTGATATGTTGTTTTCATTGATATCAACACTAATGGCATTAATATCTTAGAAGTTGTATATGTCGAGGATATTGAGAAAATTATAATAAATAAGTTGTAGGTTGTCAGTGGTGAAGTTAAGTTCAGTCTATTGGTCAGCTCAGTATGTTGATTATTAGAGGTTGTGGATTAAAGGGTTTTTTTTTAATTATATCTAGTTTATCCAAATTAAGTTTCAGACATCCACGTGAAGAATTGATCAAGTTATGAGTAGTTTTGTTTTGACAATTTTTCTAGTGCTTCAATTGGTGTTCCTGAATAAAGATGATGTGATTCTAGTATGTATAGTTGTTGTAGATGCTTCTCTAGTGATTCATGATGTTTTTGGATGTTTCTAGATCATTATCTATCTGTGTTGTACATTTGAATTGATCATTGTGCTGGAATTTAGGCGTTTTCTGCCCATATTTCATGTTTTGTATTCATGGTGGTAGGGTATTATGGCATGTTGTGGATCTTTAATGGAATAATTACAGGAGCATTTAATTTAAAGGATGTTATTCCGGGATATTCATTATGTTTCTTGGTAGAGCATTAGGATTTGATTCACATTGAAAATTATTTATTGCTTTGGGCTGACAATTTGCATATGTTTCATTATTTTGTTGAAGCCGACATGTAGCGATGTAATCTCTTGTTGTAGATATATAAAGGAGTTTTTTTATTTTATTTGATGGCATGCATGTGTATGA
>VDFB02005380.1:0-21582 GCA_007258455.2 Sequoia sempervirens
GATTTATTGTTCTTTCATCAGATCTGAGATCAAAGTTAGATTAAGCTTAAAAAGTTAAATATTTTGTGACAACTGATTCACTCCCCCCCTCGCAGTTGTCTATCCTTGTTTGCCAACAGAGTATCCCATTAGATCAGTCGTTGTTAAAGGCACATATTATCAACAAATAAATATAGATAAAATTGGTATTATATTTATCAATTATATGCCAATACAAAAGGTTCTACATTATAGTGACTTAGTTATAGCAACAAGAATAAATTTTGAAACTTTACCAAAAAGAGGATGTGGCAAACAAAATTGGAGGTTGTCTATTGAAGATCATGAAAATATTTTAGAGATAATAAAGATAGAGAGGATCCAGATTATATGTACCAAGAGCTTTAAGTTATTTACGTATATATTTATTTTCTCTGACCATATATACATGTAATATTTGGACCTAATTTTGAAAATATTTTTATTATAGATTGAATTCAAGTAATTTTTTATTCCATGTGGTGATCTAAATTTGTATTTTTTGTTGGATTAGATGGATATTTTCATACTTGGTCAAGTTTAGATAGGTCAATATGTCATATTGTCATATTTTTATGTATATAATTAGACAGACATTGAATGAACTAGTAGTCCATGAAGCTTTCTTTTTTTGTGATATTATTTGCTTATAAAGATTTCTTAAGGTGTAAATTCTATTGGCCTTTGGAAAATACTTGATTTTAGGTATTTATAAATCCCATGAAATATTTAGCAATTCATGATTTGGTTTCTAAGTGGTGTTTTTGTTGAACACCTGAAATACTGAGAGGGGGGATGAATTAGTATTATTTTAAACAATTCAAACATTTAAACATCCAATTCACTTAGCATATTCAATTACAGTAATGAAAGAAAGCATGAAACATTCAACGACATCACATAACACTTGAACACTAGGATTTTTACATGGAAAACTCAAAATGGAAAAAACCATGGTGAGGATTAGCTCACAATATATTATAACCAGTTATAGTATATTTATAGAAGTGCTCATTGTCCAAGTGGACTCACTACCCACAGAGAAAAAAATAGAAGAGAAAATTTGGCTCACAACCTAGTTTGAAATATTACAATTACATCTATCATATGCATGAATTACAATTCCAATTAAGATCAATAAAATGACTTTACACACTTCATTTGATTCTAATCTAACACTCTGCTCTCCTCTACATTCACATCACTCTAATCTTCAAATCAACATTCACAACTTAAATTCTCACTACTCTAATAATATTTGCATCACTTACATGTCTCTTATTCCTTACTTTCATCAAAACACCAAAAATGATCTACCATACATATCCACTTCAAGCATAGCATCAATTAGGTCGACCTAATTAGATGCAACATCCAAAATATAGAAAGTGTAACTTGTCATCTCAAATCCTTTTTAATACACCTCATGCCAAGATTTGATCCTTAAAACAATTTGAAATAGGTCAACATGGACCTATAATAGCTCCAATATAACACTACAATGCATATTTAACCTTCACATATCTTCAAACTTATTAGGTCAACATCGTAGAAGACCTACTACAAAAATTCTTCAACTATGTATCCATATTTAGACATGTGTACCTCAAAACACCATGCCAACTGGAACTCATACTCTATTGGAATCTGTCAATATCTCCTTAAGAATGCAAAGCCAAAAACTTATCTGTGGAGAAGTGCAAAATCTTCCACTCATATACATTGTACAAGAAATAACTATAACTTTCTAGTCCAAACTTCTATTACTTATATCTCTCAAACCAAAATCTAAAACATGATGAAATTTTGGAACTAGATACTTCTAACAACCAACAAAATAATGTTAGAAGTGAAGGGTGAAAGCTTCATTTGCAAACCGGTGTAGACCCAAAAACTAGAGATCTATTACAAAGAATTAGCAGAGCTAACACTTAGTTAATTTTCCATCACAACCAACTTTACTAACAAAAATGATTTGCAATGATTTGCACCAAAGCCTTCACATCAAGATACAATGTTGACATCAATGACAAAATTGTAACACATAGTAATATACCTTGTGCCTATCCCTCATGCTCATGTTGCCAACAATCGCATCGATGACATTCTTCCAACAATCTCCCCCTTTGTCATTGATGGAAACATGCCAAAATATCTCCAAAACATTCTCCCCTTTGACATCAAGGGAAAAGAGCACTTCCAAAAATTGTTCTAACTTATATCGAATCTCCCCTTGAGAAATATATGCATATGTACAAACTAAAATATATAATTGACTCCCCCTGGGTCATATACTAGAGTAAAACCAAAAATTTTGTAGTATAAACTACTCTATATACTCCGCATATGTACAAAATTTGACATGAAAACATTCTCAAAACATCTCAAAACTTGTTCTCCTTTGACATCAAGGGAAAGGGCACTTACAAAAATTTCTAACTTATGCTCCAGATCTCACCTTGAAATATATGCATATGTACAAACTGAAGCTATATAATTGACTCCCCACGGGTCATAGACTAAGTCAAACCAAAAATTTGTAGTAGAAAGTACTCTATATACTCATATGTTACAAATAGTGTAAAACTAAAAATAAAAGCATGAGGTAAAGAAAAGTTGTCAATCGGAGGAAGTTGACTTTTGAAACTTCTACAAATGAGTCTCCCATGCTTGTTTTCCTTCCTTCTATGTCTTCGTTGCTAGCCCAAGACATTTGCACTATGTTTCAAATTCCATCAAGATCTCTTCTCCTTCTTCTAGAATGCTAGGTGTAGAATTCATCTATGTAGCTTTAGTAGCACTCAAGAGGGCTCTAGAGATAGATATAAATTTTTCATTCACCAAGTCCCTTATTTCTCCAGACAAAAGAATGACATTCTCCCTTTGTTCATGTAGTTGGAAGAGATTCTTATGCAAATCCTCAATTACATTCCTTGTATTACCAACTAGATCAAGTGTCATATCATAAGCACTAGAGGCTTTATTGATCTAGGACTCAATGGAGTCCATCTCATTTTTTATGTTTTATGTGGCACTGGGCCACTTCATGCAATATTGAAAAAGAACCTTTGCCTCATCTACACAAATATGTGCATCTCTCAAGTTCTCTGAAATTTTTTTATGTGCAAGAGTACATTTCTTAGTGTTCTCTATCATTTTCTTATCACTTATTCTCTTTTCAACCCCATTTTCAATTTGTCCTTTAAAACCAAAGGTATATTCTTTAAAATAATCAATTAACAATTTCAAATTTTCCATAATGAAAAGTGAAGTCTCTATGTTCGCATCGGGTACACCCTCTTGCAATGTCTTCACTACTTCCTCCATCAACTCTCCACTCTTTTTATGTCTTTCTATGATCTCCTTCCTGAAAAGATGCATGGAATAAATCTCCTAATTGTATCTTGTGGAGTGGGGAAATTTTATCTAGATCTACATTTCCCTGTTGCATTGACAATTGTAACAATTGTGAAGAAACAATAGGTTGGAGCTTGAGTTGCATGCTCAGTAGGTTCTTCAAGGAAACTTCAGAGGCACTGAAGGATTCACTAGAAGTATTTGCAATATCCGCAACCTTTCCCTTTGAGTGCTTGTCGAAGTCTACATGTGCTTCTTCTTCTATTCTTGCATTTCCGGAGGAATCCTCTTCCTTATCTTCATCTCCCTTCTCACCATTCTCTTGTTCATCATTCTTCTCTGCATCACCAATTTTCTTTTTAGCATATTTATTCAAATTTTCTTCCTCTACAAATTGGTTTGTGTTTTCTAAAGGAGTAACATTTACTTTAGGTACCGAAGGAGGAGTGGATGTGTCTTCCTTTGTTGCTTCCTCACCGGTAACTATCTCTCCTTCAACATTCTTTGTTAGTTCTTCATCATCTTTTTTCACCTCTTCCACTTCTAGAGGGGCATTATCTTGAATTTTCTCTTCATTTGCTACATGATCATGTTGAGAATCAATGTCCTGAGTAGCTTTTTATGCAACAACAACTTCACGAGGCTTGAGTGGTGCAGGAGCACCCATAGGTTACCATAGTTTGTCTAGAGGATCATGTTTTGGCAATTTGTTTAGGCCAACTTATCATCTCTTCATGTTCATTTATGGTTGTGCCTTAGTGGCATTTTTGATTGGGTGTTGATCATCTGATGAAGGTCACGTTGACCATTGGATAGGCTTAAGGTTCTTGCACAAGTTAGGTTTTGACCTTTTAGACCTTTTAGGAGTTTCTTTTCAAATTCTTACAAATAAAGCTCAATGGAGGCTACGAGCATCCTAGGTGTGTTCAAAGGAGAAGGTAACTATTTTAGAGACCCTATTTAGGGGTGACCTCAACATGGGTGAAAGGTTGGAAGCATTGGATGTAGTTCTAAATTTTGAATTCAAGAGAAAACAGTTGAGTTTGTGTTTGCATTTCTGGTTTTTGTTTGCTTTGAGAAGTTACTTTAATGGAGTAGATCAGCACTGTAATTCATGCATTATGTAGGTTAGAAGCTCTTAGAATACTGTGTGGCACTAATTCAATTTGTTGTTTAGTTTCCAAGCACTGTTTGTAGATAGTTTGCTTTCTTACAATTGCTGGTCTGACAGGCAGTTTGAGGAAAATGGAGGGTTAGATCACATTCCCACTGTAAATATTGTATGACCCCTTTGGGAATTGTGACTAGAATCCATGGGTGTACATATAGTAGGGTTAGGAGTCCTTGATAGCATCATAATCACTGTGGGAGTCTTCTTCTAGGTGAGCCAGGAAGTGTCCGGCTAGGGAAGACAAAAAAGTGCAGAGCACTTGATTTGCAGGGGTGTCCATTTCCTGACAAGTCACAGTGTGGAGAGGGTAGATAAGTGCCTTGCCAAGACATAGCATGGAGGAGGAAGCTCCATCAATCCATCTGGTGTGAGGAATACCTAACAGTTTGCAGCGAAGTCAGGGAAGGATTTGTAAAGACTTAATTTTTCCAAATTGTGGGTTAAGTCTTTGTACAGACAGTTGAGGGCCAAGATACCAAAAATACTTTAGAGGTGGGAATATGGACTAGGAACCTCAAGGAAATATTGAGTGTTCTTTTGAAAACCTTGGAGAACTAACCTGATTTCTCGGAGAAGGAGGCCTAATTGGGGCTCCTAGGGCTAGTAGTCTTTTAGGCCCAAATGAGGGTTCAGTGGAAGTGACTAGGAAATGGAGTCAGGTGGAGCCTCAAGAACCAAAGTAGGATGGATTGAAGTCATTAGAAACACCTCCACACCCCTGCAAAGCTAAATTCAAGATTTTGGAGGATTGTAGCCTTTAGGGTGGATTAAGGGCTAAGGTTAGAGTTGCAAGATTGTACCAAGGTGGACTTGGTAGGAGGAATTATGTTGGTAGTTGAGGTTGGAAAGGAAAGAGCAGGGAATCCTAAGTAAGGGAAGGTCCTATAGGTTGTAGTGGTGAGTGAGACACCTTAGAGGTCTTCCAAACAAGACCTAGAGCATGAATCAGTGATTGATTCATCCAACCTCCCTATCAATAAGGTTCCTTAGAATATTCAAAAATTCTTCAACCTACTTTTTAAAGGATGAGGAAAGAACATTATCCCAATCAACCAACAAAAAAAAAAAAAGAGATGAAAGCAAGAAGTTTCCTAAGTTAGTATAGAAATTAAACAAAGAAGTAGCATGAATAAGGGGTCAATTATATATGTGCCATAACTACCTCCAAATAACATAATAAAATGGAACTAAAATAAAATATGATGCAAAAATTTCTAATTCACCCCACAAAGAGCACCTATTTTTAGTATTGTCCCATGTAAGATATTTATTTTGATTAAGTAGCTAAAGAAATAAATTACACTTAGATAAAAAAATATTCTAGATTTTTTTCCATCATGGAAAATCCTTGAACCCATTTATTTTGTCTTCTAATAACTAATATCCACTAGAAAAAAATAAACCACTTTAAGATCATAACCCCTTGAAGCTAGAACATCTAACTCCTTGAAAGAACAAGTTTAATATGCTAGGATAAAAGCAAGAGTAGAATGAGATTCTAGATCTCCCCCAAATTCCAAAAAGTCATGCATTTCCAATAAAAAATAAATAAATCCCTCACCAAGTGAGAAGCCTTAAATTAAAAAAATTTAATCCAATAGCATCCAAAAAGAACCAACTCAGAGGGTGGAAAAGGAGAAGGTGGAGATAATCAAGGAGTGAATGTCCCATGAAGCATTATAAAAAGAGCCTGACCAATTGATTACCTAATAAAGGTAATGATTTTTACATAAAACTTTACTTAATGTTTTAACTTTTTATTGAAAGAATATTGCATGTTGTAAAGTTACTAAAAATTATTAAGTTTTCCTTTAGATAAAACATATGATTATTAAATTTTTTTGCATGTTAAAATATAAAAAATAAATAATATAAATTATAAATTTTATATGATGAAATATTTTGGACTAGCAAAATTTTAAAACTTACTAAAAAAATTCATGTAGTAATGAATTATCATCCATATTACAATTGGACACGAGTGTGCTATAATCAAGGTCAAGGAAACTAGTTAAAAACTACCTAACATTGAGGGAAATTCATAATTCATAAACCCATTGAGATAAATTTCAATGACAAGTTTTATCATCATCTAATATAGTTTATTACAAATACTCAAATATAATGTCAAAATATAAACTACAAATAATTTTTTTTTGTGGCTTAAACATCTCAAATTCATGCAATTTTTTCAACCATAATTTCGTTGCATCACTCTAACCTACTTAATACCACTACCCAATTTTTCTGTTAACCTAGTTTTTTAGTGCTTTCTCTATCTCATAGCCTTCATGCTCTAGCCATTGATTATTTATTTATGAACTACTATTATATTACTTTATATCACTTCTCTAATAGTTATCGCTTATGTTCCAATAATATGAAAGTACTTTTCCTTTTTCTTCAAACTATCTTCAATTAACATTCCATTTCTCCTTTAAACCTATTATCCTTGCCTCTAGATTTAATATGTTTTTTCTTTCTTTTTCCTCTTCATTTTCAATTGGTCTCCACTATATTTCTATTACTGCAACAAAGAAACTATTAGTATTCCTTTAAAAAAAAATTTAAACACCCTAAGGTTTCTATACAAAAGAGGGAATTATGTTTATGATAAGTGCAATGACCAATAAGATGATAACGAACAATATAATAGAGTAATATTTTATAGATTATAAATTAATCAAGGAATAAAAAAGAGAGCTTAGAGGAATATGAAGGTCACAATAGATAAGAAGATACACCAAAAAATTAATAACTAGGAACAAATGCCTAAAATGTAGAAATCTACAATAAATTTTTGGGGTTCAATCTTTTGCTAATTGACATATTATTGAAAGAAATAATATCACATTAGAAAAAAATTATACTAGACATCAAGTGAGTAAAAATATAAAAATTCCCTTCTAAAACTTAGAGTTTACATTTAGTAGATTTAACATTTAAAACATATATTTTATTTTTTTATAATTTGTGCAACACTTTACACTCAATAAAAGTCCAACTCAACATTTAAGAAATATAAAGTAATATTAAACACTCTCTTCCAAGAAGATGAAGATTTTTACAACATTAATATTTAGTCAAGCCCACGTATAAAATATTTTTTTTTGCACCCTTAAAAACCTTTCTATTTGCATACACAACTCATGCTTATCTATTTTCTAGTAGCCCAGTAAGCCTAAATATTGACTTATAAAATCTATGTATTAGTCTAGAATAACATGATGATAACCTCTAAAAATTCTAAAGAAGGATTGAAACCAAAAAAATCTTGAAACTTTCTCATAGAGAAAGTAAGATGAAATTAACTATAAATAAGAATTTAATGAAACAAAATATTAATTAAAAATCAAACTTAACAAATAAATTTGGTTATCCAAAGGATTGCTCGTGATCTTGGATGCTCTTACATTTTATTTTATTTTAATCAAAAGGCCAAGGCCTAACTATTTATATTAATATCATTATAAACATTACAAGCATAATTAGATTTATAGTACTGATTATAAGGATGCCAAAATATTTCAAAATTGTGTCTAACCTATAAGACACATCCACCTTTCATTCCCAGATTAAACTAGATATTAGATAACACAGATCTAGCTCTATCAAAACTATGTCTTATCTATATGACACGACCACCGTAGAGACCTAGATATTATCATTCACTTTCACATAAATATGCATATGATTAAATCTAGAAAAAATACCCTATCTATATGGTCAATTACTTGTAGTTAGAACTAGACAAACTACAAAAAAATTCACATGCAAATATTCAAGTAGCACATAATTAATTCATTCTTCCATAGTTGTTGCATTTTTCTCCAAACATTGACCATCTTCATTTAAATCAAATTCATTTTCACCCACACCCTCTTGCAAATTCTCCTTCTCTCCCTATTCTTCACTAGGTCTGTGTTGATCTTTCGGTCCATTTTGTTGTTGATGAATGAAACTGAGTCGAAGAGGATTCCCATGTATAATATGATGGTTTAGTAGAAAATATAGAGCATAGAATTTTTCCTTAATATTGTCCACCATTGGATTCCCCAACTCCTCTGAAAACAAGTTTAACACTCTAGTCAAAGCCCATGGATCATCTCTTTTTAGACTATTCCACACTACCTTGAACGCTACCCTATAGCATTGTTTAGTTTTGAGAAATTTCTTTGGAAAGAGACCACCCATGAATCATCTTCCTCTATCCAAGGTATATGCTTGCACACATTGAAGAAGTTTGTCCTCGCCCAACACATTTGGCTACACTATTGTTTCAACCACAATTTCTAGTAGGTCTAATGATTGTAGAAGATCTAAAGGATTGGACAGAAATATAGGCAACATTTGAGATGGAAAAAGTATCCTAGGAGCACTTGGACTTAAAACATGCTCTCCAATCATAACCCTGATATTATCAACCATGCTAGGGAGTGACACTCTAAAATAAAGGATAATTCAAATTCCCTGATATCCTCAGAAAATGGATGCTCCCCTAGTTTGATTTGCATAGGAAACCTGAAGTTTTTTATAGTGTATTTCATTAGCAGCCCTTGAAACCCACCCAAAATCTTTGCAAGTTTTTAGAAGAAAATCAACACCAAATCCTAGAACCTAGAAATTGACAGTGAAAGTCACCAACAAGCCCGAGACCACTTACAAAGTAGAACACACAATGAAGCACCCATAATCAAGGCACATTCACTGTGAATTTATTAGAATATATTTCATTTTTACCACAGGAAGCTTGCACATAAAACTTGACAAAGCTTTACCAGAGAAAGACCCATAAGAGGAAATGTAGGAAGTAAAATTTACTGCAGCTCTGAGATTTCCTAAAAACATCCCTAGGAATTTGATGAAGCTTGACCACTAAAGCCCTGTGCTTGTTGAGGAAGATTTGAGAAAAAATTGCATAAAATAAAACCAGTCGGTGATTTATAATCAATGCAAAGTAGTAATGGAGTGCAAATGCATTTAGTTTGAAAGAAATTTCACACATATGGGAAGCCGCATAACAATACCTGATTATAGATTGTAGCAAAGGCCCATTTAAATTCATGATTCACCTTACATCATCAAATTATTACTAGCATTGGTGGGTGTGATTTAACATCACTATTATAAAATATTTAGAAATCCTTCATGCAAATAACACGTGCCAACTGAAGTTTTTGCTAGGCATGAAGAGTAATGATTTATTTGCAAACTACAAAGCCTTGAAACACAGAAAACCCTGCTGCCAACATGCCTAGTACCAAAACTCCTCCAACTGTAATGCCACCTCAGAATAAGCTCTAGCTCACATGCCTTAGTCTGACTCCTTCAGCCTCTTCAGAATATATCCATCTCACTTGTACGAACATGCTTCCATCACCCTTCAATAGACATGTCTTCGTCATCCTTCAAAAGGTCTCGTTAATAATGTGCCTTCATGATCGTAAAATCCTAGGCATTGAAGAAGATTAGAGAAAATAGATTTAAAACAATTAAATATGTTATGATTCATTGAATATAAAATTTCAACAGCATGAGCCCTGCAACCAACATAAAATGTCATTAGAAAAAGAGATATCCAGGTTATGAAAACCTGCTTTTCTCAAGATTGATTAAATCTTGGAGTGTTTCATCACACAAGGTTGACTCCAACCCATAAGATATTTCACTCACTTGCTGCTCACAATCGAGACTTGCAAGATGATCAGCCACATGATTTCCTTCTCTATAAATCTCATTCAATTCAAAAGATTCCAAATAACCGAGTAATCCCCAAACTTGATCCAAAACATATTGCAACTTCCAATTTGAAGACCCTCTGACCCTGCAAAGATTTATAATGATTAAAGAATCACCTTCAATAAGGAATTTTGAAAAAATGAGTTGCTTGATAAACTACAACCCAAGAAGCAGAGCTTGAACTTCTGCTTGATTGTTGGTTCCAACAGGGAGGTGAATTGATTTTTCTCTAATGAGCTCACCACCATGATTTTTGACAACAACCCCTACGCCTGATTAACTCAGATGCCCCTGAGCTGTACCATAAAAATTTAACAAGTTACAAATCCTACAACCAGGGGATTCCACACCACCTTTTTCCTATCTTGTTTGACATCCACCTTCAGCTTCCAATTTCCTTTGAAGGGAATAACTAGCGAAGGCCAAGCCTTGATTTGCTTAGAATCCCAATTAGTGAATTCTAAACCAACATTTTTTGAATTTAGTACATAAGTATTAACAACTTCACATATTGACTTTTCCAGACTCAACAACACTTGTTCAATACTTGATGTTTGTTTATGAAATATCTTTTTATTTTGCTCCCACCAAATACACCGAACCACTAAGGAAGGAATAACTTTCCATAAACTTGCAAATAAAGAATGTTTGTACAGAACATGCTAGCTTGTGAACATTTCCCAAATAGTAAAAGGAGAAGGAGAAAACCAACCTAATTTATGTTTCACAAAATCCCAACAAGCATTTGCAAATGGGAATTGCATGAAGAGATGATCAACTTCTTCTATTATTGAATCACAAAGCACATAGTTGAAAGGAGCAATAATTCCTAATTTAACTAACCTGTCACTTGAAAAAATTTTGTGCTTTAAAGCTAACCAAGCAAAACAACCTTGCTTAGGGAGAACCACTAGATTCCAACAAAAAGACATAGCTCTTTGAGGTTGAACTTGAGCTTCCATATTCACGATTGCCTTATACCCCATTTTAATTGAATATTTCCTATTTTTGAAGGTGCCCAAATGAGATTATCAACTTTGTCATACCAAAATACAATCATGTCTCCCAAGATCTTGATTAACTCTAATTGTTGTAAGTTTGAAATTGAGGAATGATTCAAATATTTCCATAAAGATCTCCCCAATGTGCATCAAATTCCTAAATATAATCAATAACTCTCCAACCCAAACATTGTGACCAATGTGTTTCTATTGATTGGAAATCATGGAGTATAGAGAAGATGTAATGCCTGCTGCGTGAACCCCAAATGAAAACTATAGAACTTACAATAAAAGCACAATAATTTTTTTTTTTGAAAGTAGAGCAATACATATGATGAACATGAACAACCAACACATAATTTGCAGTTAAACATATACATCATAAACCCCATCCTCTGGGGTACACGTGACAGCATTACTAACATAAACCCATACCAAGACGATGTTTAACTAACTATAAGTATTCTACTTAACCATTATTTAGAATTACTAGACGAAATACAAACATCCACATCATAACATACATAAAACCATATGGATGTAATTATACATATTTCCACAGATACAACACCATTAAGAATTGCACACTATGAAACGAAAACTCATAATAGTACCAAGCATCAATATACATTTCAAGCATGATAAGCTTCTATCAAAGATCATAAATTAAGGTCAATGATTACATTCATTACAATGATAATAGAAGTTTCATCGTACAAGAGTGACAGTAATACAGAAGTGTTCCCCAACAAGAATGGGAACAATACAATAAGATAGACTGATACAACTGGAAAGGTATACAAAGTAACAAGTCTAGCTCAGACTTGGGTACAATTATGGAGGCGCTGCAAGTGGCACAATCTGCATATCTTGATCCTTGGTTGGGGACCGAATGGGGTGCATAGCACATTCCACCCGACCACATGGACTCGAAAGTCCACCCCCCATGCTAGGAGTTGACAAGAAAGATCCCCATTCCTCAACCAAAATAGTCAAATGAACCAATAGCAAACCAGACTCCATGACAAGGATATCATCAACATAAGATAACGAACCACAACATTGCAATCACTTAGCCAAAGAAAAATAATGAAAAGTCCAACATAACCAAATGTCAAGATTATAGCTCAACACTAAATAACCATAAAAGGTGCCAACAACAATAGGATCCAAGCCTTTAAGTAAAATCACAATATCAACCAACAATAAACATCAAGGGAACCTTTCATTAACATCAATCAAGTTGCCATGAGGCATGAAGGCAACACTAAAAGATAGAATTGAGAGGCTTCAACAACAACCACCAAGAACTAATTGCCTCAACAACATCATCAATTCAAACAACACTCCCAGAGGCAACCAAACAAGAGAAAATAAATGGGTACTGTAGGAGAGTGTCATCGCATGGCCATACATGGATTATCTAGGCAACCTACCACAAGGTACCGCCTCCATCTATGGTTATCCAGGCAGCCTATCTCAAGGCACCGCTCCATAGGGTGACTCATGCAGAACCACTTACCTTTCATGAGGACAGGGCAGTGATCTTACCAACCAGGTCTTCTCATCCCATCCTTAGCCTGTGAAAGCACTAATAGTATGGGTGAGACTCATAATTAATCTTGTTTAGTGTTTATCTACCCAACCTACTAGTTAATTAATTACATTATCACTTGATTAAGAAACTCTTCCATGGGTTATCCTAACAACCCCTTTGTGCACCGGCCCCCATGAAGAGCCACTCTCCCTACGACACCAAAAACTAAATACAAGCAAGGGGTGTACCTCAGCTCACATAAGAAAATCAAGTGTGCATAACTCACAACATGCGAGGTAATAACCATCTCGCAAATCCATTCCATATCACTGAAACAAGAACAAGGGAGGTATGACCCACAAAACTCAAAATCAGAGATAGGATCAATGAATCATAAAGGTCCAACCATGGAAAAACAATATAATTCAAGTTTTCTCCATTGCCTCTAGAAGCCTAAATTACAGAAAATCCACAAACTCTCACTGAGAGTAATTCAAACACTTCGGGTTCCCAACCATCATGAAATATGACTAAAAGAAAGTCATTGCATAAAGTCCCCTCAATCAGAGTTAACACAAAAAAGGAAGACTCACATCAAGGAACCCACAAAATAACTATATAAATTCCACAATCACAAAATGATGAGAGGAATAAAAGAGGCAATATCATAACGTGACCTTCAAACTTAATCAAGATAACACAATCAACTCATTACATAATTAATTGCAAAGATCAAAATCTTTTCAATAACCTTTTTGGGCACAACAGACTCCTTCCAGAAAAGACAATAATCAGAACCAAATATAAGTCAAGATCCTTCATAATATCTAAAATCAAACATAAAGTTCCAAACATCGAAACAATACCCAATCAACAACAAGGTTTTTAGTTCAAGCAACCCTTACATGAATACTCAATATCACTTTCACTTTGAACAATAACCAAATTAATGCAATCAAGATATACTCCAAAACAATAGTCAAAATTCAACTCAATATCAACAAACACAATATTCGATGAACAACCAAGATAGCCAAGAGGCATTGTTTTGCCACTTCCTAAAACTCAATACTTAACCATTGACTCACTTACACATTAATACCGAAGCATTTAAGATATCAATCATTCTAATTTAAAATTCAATAGTAAAAGAGTATAATGTAATCAACATTTTAAAGAGTAACAATTCAAGTACTCCTTTACATGCATTCCTTCTAAAAACACTTACCGTTATTTTAATCTGTCAATTTACTAAAATTTACCTTGTAATGCTGAAGTCTATATCTTGTAAATACTTTACTAAAGTAATTTGATGTCAATAATTATATCTCATAATCCTATTATTGTTTCTCGATTGCCAATTATGTCCATTTCTCAATATTGATATTATTATTATTAATTTAATTATTTATGTAACCCATATATATTTATAATATACATATTCTTAAAAAATAAATAATAAAAAGAAAATTAACAAAATTAAGAAATAGCATATACAAATAAATAAATATATGTATTAATTCTTTTACACCTTATTATTAAACTTCCTCTTAATAAGAAAGGGATGAGGCCCGCTAATAAAGAAGAGTTCCTTTTCTCTTCTTTTATTTTAATTAATCTTTATTAATACTACACTTTTCCCTTTCTAAGAATTCTTACTCAATTCATTAGAATCTCCTCTTAAATATATATAATTTCCATTTTACTTTTAAATATCATATTAAAATGAATAAAAAGCTTAGTCTTTAAGAATGTCCACGTTTCCCCTTCTTTACTAGGCTTAAGAGCTTTTCTTATTTAAGGGGTATATTTTAATGTGTATAGTATTCTTTTTTTTAAAGAAGATTATGACTTACCTTCTTTTTAGATTTTAAAACAATAGACATAGAGGATCGAGACTTTATTAAGGCCTTCGTTTAGAGTAAGTTGGCCATTCAACCTACTATGGCAGAAATAATCGCCGTCGGATATTTACTGGTGAGATCAAATTAAAAGAGAACCCTAACCGTTAATATTCTGCAGTGATAAATTCATTTTATTATTATTATTATTTTTATTTAATTTATTTGTAATTCTTGTAAAACTACCTATTGATACCTGCCATTGAAATATTTGCCATACAGGCTGGTGTAAAACTGCACGCCAGAAGGGAAGCTTGAGTATTATAACCATAGGGGTGGATAGGATTAATATTATTATCCTTTCGCAAGCTGAACACTACATTATATTTTCTTTGGATGGCCAGTATAAGGATAATACTGATGTTGAAATTTAAAATGAAAGCAGGCGTCAAAGTGATAGGCATTGATTCTTCATTAATTAAAATGATGTAGTTGCAAGAGCTCATGGCTATCAAGTAACATTATTATACCGACTTTAGCACAATAAGGACGGACTTGACACTTTCAAGCGAATGCTGCTTGCCTTCACAGCTAGTTTAGTGACCAGAGTGCTCTACGCCATTTTTCGTTGCATTGCTCTTTTTGAGAGAAGTATTTGCTTTTGCTTTGAAACTGAAGATATAGTCATTGTTTTCAAATTTATCTAGTCAACGCCAATAGAAGCAAGCGGGTTATTTAATTTAATTTAATTTTTTTAAAACTTCCTATTATGCTCAGGTACTGCGGCTGAGACAGGTTGACATGGAATCAGAGAGATTATTTAAACCTCTACCCCATTCTATTTTCAAATACTGCTGCGGAAGTGACGGGTTGCTTTGACTATCCAGGAGGCTATTCACACCTCTACAGTCTTCTACGCTCAAGGGATGCTGCTGCGACAAGTTGCCAAAGGTATCAGGGGG
Source organism: Sequoia sempervirens (assembly GCA_007258455.2). Lineage (NCBI taxonomy): Eukaryota > Viridiplantae > Streptophyta > Pinopsida > Cupressales > Cupressaceae > Sequoia > Sequoia sempervirens. Next base: position 15,627 of record VDFB02005380.1, read on the forward strand.
ACATTATTAAAAACTTATACACTTCCCATCGGATTTTAATCACCCATACCCAGGCATAAGATCTGATTCATGTAATGCCTCAAGGAGATGTCAACTCAAGGGATGAGACACCATGAATGCAGAATGAGCACAAAATGGATTTTGAAAGGAAGCTCTCAAAAATTTTGAATTAAAGAAGCACTCTGTAACACATCCCCAATATTGCAAGCTTTTCTTGTGTTCGATGTGCACTCAGTTACGCAGGTTTAGAGGATGAGGGTTGCACGTACTTCACACATCAGCCGACCTTATTCCATTACCTGTATAGATGATTATTTGGTGTGCATGGCTGACCTTCATACCGGATATCTGGGAGACAACCCAAATCTTATTACTAAAGAGACCAGTTACACCTGTGAAGTGCCTGGATCATATATGAATATAGGCTGGGCATTTCCAGCAACACTGCTTTTTAGTTGGATCCTAAAATAAGATGCTGCAACTTATGTTCTTCTCTATAACATCTTACGCATAAGCAGATAGGGTAGAGAAGTAGGTGCGTGGCTAAGAAGGAAAGGAGATTGATGAAAGTTTGAATATTTTAAAGGATGCCCTGCTGTAGTTGGATGGGACGCCCTAAGATGGTATATGCATTTTGAAAATGAGGCAGAGGATTAAAGCATTGGTTAAAACCTACCCAAGGATACCGCATTTTGCAGATGCAAGGAGTATCAAACTGTAACGGGTAGATGGAAAGCCAAATACCATAGACAAAAATCAAATGTGCATCGAAATAAATATATATACTTTACTCATCATTATGAACAGTTGTGCAGTAATGCAGTAAATCGATTGCCAAATATACATACAAGCTAAACAAAAATCAGAGTCCTAGCAATTAGTATATATATTCAATTTCAAAAATAGGCACTTGGGAATAGATCATATCTGATTCTCAAAGCATAACAGAAGGGGAAAATTTTCTTTCTTTTTTTTTTTTCTCTGTCAATGTTGTTATAGCAAGAGCCCCGGTAAACATGTATAAAAATAAAAATATAAATACAAAGAATGGAAGCATAGACAAGGCGAGAACTATTTTCCAGAAAGTCCAAAAGAAAATCGTTGTCTCAAAGAGTGCAAAAATTGTGGGATAAGCACAAGCAAATTTGCTGGAATGGCTTTAGAAACTTTCCAGTGAATGCAATCGGCAGGTAACTTACCTCAAGACTGCTCGTTTCTCCTCTGCAAGCACCAGATGCCCTCCCCACTTCCTTCTGCCTCTTTTTTTCTTTTTCCAAAACATCCACCAGGAATGTAGCCTTCTCACCTATTCTCATGCAAAGAAAGAGAACGCTGAGAGAGACACGTGAACTACAGACAAAAGGTAGATGCTTAAACAAGACACATGGCACTTGGAAGGACAGAGTTGGAGCAAGGTGGAGAGCACCGGGAGGAACATGTGTACTTCTTTGATGGTCTAGTAAGTTTATTTATTATAGCAATATATATATGTATATTAATCTTGTTTATCATTTATCTAGGTAAATAGGTAAATAATAATATATTTATCTCTTATTTTCCCTTTATTCACTTCTTTAACCAAGTATTTTTTTGGAATTTGTGATTAAACTGCATTCATATATGGATGACCAATCCATTAAATTAAATTTGAGAAAAGCATTATTTATAAATGCAATTTTATATTTTATTTACATATTCATGAATTATCTTAAATTTATAAATAAACTTCAATGGTGAGTGGATTATCAATCCATTTTAAATTTGAGATACTCGTTATTTATAATTGTAGTTTACAATTTTGTCTTAGATAACGAAATAATATATTCTATTAAATCATTACCCCATTAGACAGATTTAATAATTTAATTTAATACTTTAATTAATTCCATGTTGCCATTACGAGCAACAAAATACTCAACAATACCTGAACAACAAGAGTTTTCAAATAACTAAATCCCTCTTTTACTTCACTTTATTACTTAATTCACATATTCATTTATTTTCTTAATGTATATAATCTTTAAATAAAATAAAATAAAATAATTTGCAATATCTTTATTAAAGACAATCTTATTTATTAATAGTGTAATATATATATATATATTTAAAATAACACTTTTTATCATGATGATTTAGTCCAATTATTTAAAACCAAAACATTACTTTTTTAGATTCTTGAGGAATCGGATTAGCACGACCCTATAAAGCTGCGGTCTTTGGTAAACTTTTAGCGGCCAGAAGTCTTGTGCTGACAAAGCCCTCCCGTTACCAAGGAATGAGGAGACTAGAAATGCATTGACAGTGAGGCCTTGGTGCCAGCAAGCGAGGCTAGAATTTAGCCCGCAAAACATTACTTTTAACAAAGCAATTTCAATTTAATTATTTATCAATCCAAATCCTTTATGTTTCTCAAAACCAATTTATTTACTTGTTATTTCAAATTTTCCCAACTTTAATTTAGATTACCTTGTCAACCAAAGTTAATTTAGTTAACTCGTTGAACACAGTCATTATGATTACCACACAATTCAATGACACCATAAACAACGAAGCACAAATAAATACTTACACCAATATCCAAAAATACCACAACGGAGGCACTCACCGGAAGAGGATACCTATTCCATGAGTCTCTCCAGAAATTTACTTTCAAACCATCATGAATTTCCCAAGTTAAATGAGGGATAATCACTTTTCTACATGCTAACATGAAATTCCACATTGCAAAACCTTGTGGAGGATTAGAGATTGTGAAAATACATTTTGAATCCTCACAATATAAATACTTAGATTGCATGATCTTGCACCACTTAGAATGAGGCTTTTCATGCATATGACAAACTAACTTTTTCCCCAATGCCATATTTCTTGAAGCCATATTGTGAACTCCTGCCCCACCTTTTAGTTTATCCCTACAAATGTTTTCCAAAGAAGTAAGAAATTTTTTCTTTTTGTAATCCATGTTTCCCTTCCATAAAAATGATCAGATCAGGTTCTCAATTGTAAGTATTACAGATCTAGGATCCTTCAAGACTGCCATAAAATAGTTTGGAATTGAAGATAAAATAGATTTAATCAATAATATTCTCCCTAAAATAGAAAGAAAATGCCCTTTCCAATTTGCAATCCTAGATTGAATACTATGAATAACCTTATCCCAATATGAGATCCTATTGGGACCAGAGAAGAAGGGAATGCCCAAATATTTATAGGGGAGATCAGCTTCTTGAAAGCCAAAAATTTGAATGATTTTATCTTTCACCAAAGGCTTAGTATTAAGTACATAAACTTTAGATTTATTTGCATTTACACACTGGCCTGAATCCAAGGTATATTTATCCAATAGAACCTTAATCTGCTTTTCTTCTGATATTGTAGCAAGACCAAAAAGAAGTGTATCATCTACAAACAAAGATTGAGTCACTGCTATATCTGTGGAAGGAATTTTGATTCCTTTAACCAAATTTTGTGAATGTGCATGATTTAATGCTCTACTCAATGCTTCAACTAAAATGATAAAAAGAAAAGGATACAACGAATCGCCTTGTCTCACCCCCTGAATTGAAGTAAAGAATCCTGAAGGAGTACCATTGACCAAAACTAAAAACTTTTCCCCAGAAAACAAAGAGTAAATCCATTTACACCATTTTTCCTCAAAGCCAAACTTTCTCAAAATTTACATTAAAAAGGACCAGCTCACTCTATCATAAGCCTTCAACATATCCAACTTAATGATTAAAGCAGACAGAGATTGTGTGGATATGGAATGCAACACTTCATGAGCTACTAAAGAACCTTCGATTGTTTCTCTTCCAGGGACAAAACCACCTTGCTCAATAGAAATAATTCTCAGAATGATATGCAACAATCTCATGTAAAATGCTTTGGTGAAAATTTTGTAAATAGTGTTACAAAGAGAAATAGGCCTAAAGTCAGAAAAGGAAGAGGGATTGTTAACTTTTGGAATAAGAGCAATGTGGGTCACATTAAACTGCTTCAACATATTACTTGAATTCCTAGACCTTCCAATGCTTTTAGCAAATCATTTGCATATAAAGTCCCAACATTTCTGAAAAAAAATATGTTGTAAATCCATTAGGCCCTGGTGCTTTATCAGGAGACATAGAGAAAACTATTGATTTTAATTTAGTTAAATGAAAAGGTTTAAACAATTGAACATTTTCTTCCTGAGATACAAGGGTTGGAATAGTATCCAACAATTCATCCCTAACCAAATCAATCTGATCTAACTTTTTATCTGATGCGAATAGCAATTTTGAAAGGAAAGCTATCCCTTCACATTGGATATATTCCTCCTTGACTAGTTTTCCCCTGTTTGACTATCCATGATAGAAAAGATTTGCATTATTTGACTTCTTCACCTGAGCTGACCTATGAAAAAACTTTTTATTTTTATCCCCTTCTCTCAACCATAATTCTTGAGACTTTTGATGCCAATATACCTCTTCCCTAGCTGCAAGCTCTTCCCATTCATCTTGTAATTCTTTTTGCAATTCAAAAGGACTGGATTCAGACCATTTAGAATAATATCAGCATTAACCTTCATAAGTTGTTTAAAGACAACTTCTTTTTGATGAAAAACATTCTTAAATATAGTAGCATTCTAATGTTTTATTTTTCCCTTGACATACATTAGCTTATGTGAAAAACAAAACATGAATTTTCCTTCCACCATAGGAGCCTTGATCCACCATTCATGCATCAGATTAACAAAATCAAGATGTCAAATCCACATCATTTCAAATTTAAAAGAAGATTTGGGAGTAGATGCAACCTTTTTGTTATCAATATGTAAAGATAAAGGGAAGTGATTAGATTCCACCCAAGGCAAAAATTTTAAACATAAAATAAGTTTTTCATTTATCCAATTAGGAGAAATAAAAAACCTATCCAAATGCACAACAATTTGTAGAAAATCCTTGCACTTTTTTTTCCAAGTATAGTTTCCATTACCTAGCTTTATATTAGACAGTGCATTGTTATGAACAAAATCATTAAAATCCTCCAATGTTTTCTCAGGAGGAATAATACCACCCTTTTTATTAGATAGACTTAGGATAGCATTAAAGTATCTTGCTAAAATCAAATTTTGGGAATCTAATTGGTCCAATGATTGATTTAGCTCTTCCCACAACTATTTCTTACTCACAGTAGAGGTAGGCGCATAAATATTAAACAGACAAAATCTCAAATCAAAATGAACAACTTTTAGTAACTAGAAATTTTGGTTATTTTTTGAAGCTTCCACTAATACAGTCTTAGGATTCCATTGGGAAATTGAACCACCCGATGCCCCTTGAGCAACTGAAAAATAGGAATTCCACCTCACCCATTTTTTTAATGAAAAAGTTAAAATTTTCTTGAGAGAACTGGGTATGTGCAGGATCATGATGGGCCAAAAAGTGGCGATATGATGGGTATGTGTAGGGTATGTGGCTGACAACTTTTTAACTTAAAATTGATGAGAGTAAGAAAAGTTTTAAAGGATATTCTCAACTTTAATATAAATTATGCTTTACTTTGAATTTAATAAAAAATTATTATTTATTTTTCTATTTGAATTATGACCAAAGCCTGATTGATAGAAATTTTGATTGAAAAAATTATGAAAAGCTTTCAAATGGTATCACATTTTTTGAATCAAAATATGTATACATTCTATGTTTCACATCTTATGGGATTAAAAAAAAGAATTGAATTTCATGAAGTTTTGACCAGGATAAGGTGGTCAAACTATGTGATTTTATATTTTTTTAAAATTTGTAATAAAAATTCATAATTAATTATTTACTTGGAAAGAAATTACAAAAAAATATACATCACATCTAGACATGAGTCCTCTACTTATATCTAAAATCTTATAAAAAAATATTATCATTTTATTGTGGTTACAGTGGTCAGATAGAGACCTACTTCTTATTTTTTCCCTGAAATT
>VDFB02005381.1:0-10044 GCA_007258455.2 Sequoia sempervirens
ATACGTCATCAAGAGGCTTTTTGTGTACGCCCACTGGCACGGCCGCCATGTACGCAGTTGCATGCTGACAAGGCTAAAACATGTGGGAACCATGACTCATCATCGATATCACGCATGGCGATGCATCCATAATAAAAAAAATTATGTATGTGGATGGCCATTCCAAGGTAATGAATGCCATGACTGATATACAGGCTGCCTCCCAAAGTCTTTGTAGCGTGGCGTGTGGGGCACGTCTTGACAGCTTACATATATAATTTGAATTTGAGGGCAACGGTTTTAGTTAAAAATGTGTAAAATATATGTATTGTAAGTGAATTTGGAGGAAAATTAATAAATTTAGACAAAAGGTCAAAAGTGTTTTACTAGTATTTTGTTTTATTTGTTTTGGAATTAGTTTGATTTATTGTTTTTAGTGTAATAGTTTAATTGGTAAATGATTTATTTTTATGTGAAAGTTGACATTTTTTTAAGACTCGAGTGAAACTAATTTTTCATCTCTCAAGACTTTGAACTTCACTTCATTATTCAAATACTTGAACATGACCTTCACATCTTCAATGACACGCATTTAGTCAATACTGCATGTTTGATCCTGGACCAAAACTTGTATTTCTGACTTTCAACCTTATTTAGGACCACAGATGTATTAATGACCCCCAAATTCTAAAATTAAGTTTAATCCTAAGCAGGCTAACTTATTTAAAACTAATTAGATTATTTTTGACTCAGAGGTACAAAATATTCAAATTTATAGATTAGATTGTTGTCTAAAGGACAAAGCCATGGTTCATTTTAGATCACCATGACATCTTTGATATCTCTGCTATATAGTGCTTTAGAGACATTATCTATTTATAGAGAGCTTAACATCAATAATTACATTCATAAGATAGAATTTAGGTATTTCACGTTCTATGTATTATTATACACCAACTTGTTCAAAATTGTTGAATTAATCAAAGGGGCTTCATTAAGTTGTAAGGAGAGCTAGTGAACTTCCTATCCTAGATTGTAAGTTCTAACTATTGTTTAGCACCACTTTTTTAGATATCAAAGGAAAACATGATTCTAAGGACCTAAGGTGCAAAGTTCAAGCCTATATTTTCAGGTTCAAAACCACAAAACAAGTTCAATGTTGCAAGTGTAGAGATCAAAACTACAAGTACACAATTGAAGTAGAGCAAAGAACAATTAATTTCATAGTTTTCCAAGACTTGATTAATGCAAATTTGATTGTTGATCACAAAGACAAATCATAAATCTCATTCCAAATAAGAACGCCACACATTATTTCTAGAGATGAGCACACATATCCTTTGTCAATTAGCATTTATTTATGTGCGTGTTTGTGTAGTGTATCAAGACTTTGCTACTTTATCTAAGTTAATTGTGTGTCGATTATTAATTGATTAACCTAGATAAAATTAGAAAATGAACCTATTTATTTCTTTTCATTTTGTTGAACCTATTTAATCTTACATCCCCTAAGGTTTGACCTTAGGATTTGATTTTTAATTTTCCTTCTCAAATTTGATCATTTATGGTCTTTTGATCTTTATTTCATATTGAATTCGTTTATACTCTTTACTGATGATTAATCTTCTTTGCCTCGTGATGACATGATAAACAATTATTGCATCTCCATGTTGATTTCCCATATGATATATTTCCTAAGTTTTCTTATTAGTTGTCTATTATTTATGATGCATATATATTTTAAAACCCTAACTAGGATAAGTTTTTTGGTGTTCACACATACATGCAATTTGCTAAGTTTATTTTATTTACATGTACATGATATTATATTGTTTGCTATGCATGATGTTTTATGCTTTTATAATGTTTTGATATGTTCTTACAAGTGTATTCTTCATTATATCAAATTATATATGTCCTAGATTGATGTCTTGTTCCTCTTCATTACTGTATCCTTCTAGTAGCCATTATGTAGGGAGCCTTAAGGAGTCATCCATGTGCTTTAATGATACATCTTTTGATGCTCACCTCTTCTCCCTCGATCTCCATAATATCTTTGATGTTCAACCTAAACCACTTACTTCCATGTTGTACAACTTAGAAGAGGTGTTGTTCCTCCTATAGCTTCATCTTTTTGCTTATTATGTTGCATAGTATACCTAATTCACCTAAACCAAAACCCGTTATATTTTTCTATTCAACAATTTTGACTCATGAATGGTATGCACATGCATTGCTTGCTTTGATTAAACAACTAGCATAGTACTATTCTCAAGTAGAAATAGTAAATGGAGTGGTAGGGAATTTGGAGGACTACCATTTTCATGAGGAAAAAGTCCCCTAATGAATAGTGATAATGTTAGGTTGAGGTGTGGCGATAGGGTTATAAATTTTGAATTATGTGCACAAAGTGTTGAAGTATGACCTTATGGCTTCAAGAAAAGTATCCAAATGAATGGTCTCTAATTCAAAGATGGTATTGAGGTGGGCTAGATATATGACCAATAACAACTCATTTTCCTCTCATATTCTTTCTAAATTATCTTCATTTTTTGTTATCTCAATGGTTATGAGAAGCAACACTGTCTATCTCAGCTCACTCAAAACAACTTCCACCCAATTTTCTCACCCTTGGACATATAGGATTGAAATTATTTGTATGATCAAGAAGGTGAAATATGAGTTAGAGTTGCTCTAAGTGCCTTGAAATACTTGTTTTTAATTAACTTTGACTTGTAAATGAATCTCAAATTGCATAACATTTTTTGTTTAATTTGCATTAATTTTAGAAGTTGTAAGTCAAATGTTTGAAAGTTGGGTTTTGTTTGGAATGTTTATTATTTCACATTAGATGCTTGAACATTCCAAATGTGTCAATCTTTAGAACTATGTTTGGAGTTGTTCTTTGCTTGAATGAATAAAGGAACCTAAAATGTCATTTTGTTTTTTTTTTTTTCTATTTCTTTTTGTTTTTAAAAGGTGTTTAAATGCTAAAAGAAGTTATATCTAATCGCGCAAAGCTATTGAAATAAGTGTGTAAGAAATTTTTTTATAAAATTTTGTGCTATATAACTATATGCATGAAATAACTATTCTATACTAAAAAGATGGATTGTGATGCTAAAATAATCAAATCAAAGAGTTCATTTCTTTTTATAATTGAATGCGATATAAAGTGAAATTTAGAGAGAAAGAAAATGGAATGAATTAGCAATTAACTAATCCAATATCTTTTATGTTATTTTCAATTGAATCAATACTCATGCAAATCACAATCAATTATCAATGTTTGTTGATTTTTTAATACAATTCTCATAATACAATAAAAAAAAATTGGTTTGTTGATTACTAAGTTCATTTGCCATAGCAATGAGAAGATGATTCATTTTCAATTTTTTTTATTTGTTGATTACTGATTTCATTTCCCATATATTAAAAAGATTGATTTTTTCAGAAGATGAATTTTTGTAAAGAAAAATCTAAGATCTATTGGTTAAATAAATATGATTCTAATCTATGTTACACCTAAATTTGAAAGCAAGTCCTACAAATTGAGAGAAAATAAATATTTCTATTATAAAACTAATAACCAATTTACTCTAGTAATAATAAACCAATCTAAAAAAGAAAATAAATCTAATTATAATTCCCACACCTACAATATGGAGGATCCAATGTGTGAAGGAAAATTATTGTGGCAATATTGTCCTCAAGGACTCCATTGTTTCTTTCTCTTTTCTTTCTCCCAACTAGGAATTCTTCTTGTTAATGGAAAGAAGACACAAAAATCTACACAAACTCGACTCTAAGGATGTACAAAAGTGTTGTAGTATGTTGAGAATTGAATTTTGGAACTATTGCAAATCAAAAAAATTGAATGTTTGGCAAGCCTAAAGTCTATAAGTGTGATACACTATAGTTGGAGTTGTGAATGATTAATATGGTGTTACTTTTTCTTGCCAAACTAGACTTGTGAGTTGCTCAAAATCAAGAAACAATTCAAGCCACAGAATTTGAGGAAGCAAAAAAGATGTACTCAAAGGTTATTTGGAAATTATTAATAAGATTATATCCATAATCAAGGGATATAACTATAATTTTAGCACGATAAGCACATCTAACTAAAGTTAGAACAAAAGATTAAAAAATAAAATAGAGCAAAAATAGGTGCATGAAAAGAAATCACAAAGGAAAAAATAATGATCACATTCCCCCCTTTTATTAGTAATTCAAAGGCCATAGTGAACATGATTTCATCAAGATGTAATGTGATCACCATGGGAAAGATGGTCAAAACAACGATGAATACACCAACTAAAGGAGAAAAAGTCAAGTTTTTAACAAACGTCAACGTACAAAAGTTTATTAAATGAGTAGATAAGTGTAAAACAAGAGAAATAATAGTTCTACTGAATAACATAACACTTGAATCTTACTAGGATTAGTTGAGATAGTTTTAACTTAATTTTTCACACCATGTATGGACTTGTGTTGAGCCATTAGGTCATCATTGAATTTGATGTTATAATAAGGTGTTATTAACCTTATAATCCTATGTACTAACATTTGTATTTGTAACATCTTGGGAATGGTTTCATAGATGTACCCACATAGGTGATTGAGAGATAATATTGTATTATTACTCACCTTATTGTAGTCGCATTAACACACTAGTTTACGATTAGTAGGATTTACTCTCATCATTGTCACAAGTTATTGAGTATTTCTCGTCCATGTGGTGCTTGAGAGTTACATTGAAAACAGTGGAGGGTCTTGTTATGATAAATATACTCCACATTAGTTGGTCACTCCATAGTGGAATGCTAGAAAGGCATTTCAATCTCTATCAGATTAATGAGGTCAAAGACGCCTTTGTGAGTGGATTTCCATCTTGAGTGTTGTCATTATTGCACATGGTGCATTATTTTTTACCAAAAACCATGGTTTTGTGTGTTTGTGGTATTGGGAGAAAACTTGTGATTTTCTCCTCACTTCTCTACAAATTAGATGGATTAGTTGGACCTATTATGGTCTTATGTTGGCTGAGTATTGTTACACTACCAAAATGTTGTTAAATTGGAGAGTTGGAGTAGATGAATTGATGTAATACTATTATATTTTGACGTACTGAAATTACAAAGCTCTTCGGGTATTCTTTCAAAAGATTTGATTTGATGATGGCGATATTTGATGGATGAGTTAATGATTTTGAGCATGATGAGCGATAAGTTCTTTAATGGAATGAATTTGGAATTTCAGTGGTTTATGGTGAATTTTGCGTTTCAAGATATAGTTTTAAAAAGACTCTTATGAGCATTGCATAATGACAAAAATCAAAATGCAAATTTGGATTCTCATAACTTCACAACTATAAAACAAAGTTTCCGCTACCAAACATGCATTAATATTTCCACATTAACCCTTTGAAGAGAATATCACAAAAATCAATCTACAAAATTTTTGGTAACATTATAGCATGTAAATAACACTTAAAAAGGAATGAGTAAGAGAGAGGAAGAATAAAATCAACCAGAAGAACACAAAAGACACATATATGCCTTAGGAAGATCCTTTTAGAAAAAAAGTAGTTTCTAAAGTACCTCACAACTAAATGTGTTACCAAATAAAAATGGTTGCAAAACATTCATAGAGCTTCTCCATGCAATATTTCAATGAGATCAATAATCTTCATCCTCTAATAAAAATCTACCAACACAAATCTTTAAAATACATTACATGCATCTCCTATTATATGCCACCAATATATAAATTTAAGGAGGCCTAAAAACAACCAAAAAATAATACCATGGGCCTAAATAAGGTCCCAAAATATTATGGTATGAATTCTCATGACCCTCACATATGTGGATCCATCCATAATAGAAAAGAAATTCTTAGACAAACATCTTTGAATTCCACCTCTCAAGCTAGCATATGCAACTCCCAAGCACTCCCCAATGAAACAATAATTACAACCTACACCTAGTAATAATAGAAGATGTTCTTACAAGTTTTTTATATAACCCTTTCATCAATGCCATTACAACAATGTTTTCAAGTACTTTAAGAACAATAAAGAATTACATATGTCCCCACCCTCACATGGGCATCCCATTTTCCTACTCCATGAAATTTGGAGATGCATACATAATTAATCATCCATGAACAATTAGACCTTAGGATATGCATGATGAATACAACACCTAATCAATTAGAAAAAATAGAATCTCTTAGAAAAAAAGATCAATGGAGAGTTGTTGCAAACGAAGGAAAGTGTGTGGTTGTGATGAATGAAAACTTTAGAAAGCTGGACAAGAAGGCACAAGGAGCCAAATTCAAGTGTGTCAATTGTGTCTTATATTTTTTTTTCTCTTGAATATCTTAGATGAGGCTCCCACATATAAATTTTTGAAAATAAATGATGATTTTATCAAACAAAGAGTCTTGTAAATAAGTTGTATTTTTTTAAAAAAGAGAGAAATTATGATGATTACTCTATTGAGAGATCCTTTGATGATGGTGATAATCATTTTTTATGTATTTTAGATAATAATGTTAGTGGTTATTCTTGGCTCATTGATTCATGTTTCTCTTATCATTTGAATCTCACAAGGAGTGGTTTCAATATTACATAAATTATGATGTTGAAGAGGCATTCCTTGCTAACAACAAATCACATCACATTGTTGGTAAGGGAAAGGAAAAACTGTATTTCAATGATGGGAGAGTGAAAACTATCAATGGTGTTTTGCATGTTCTAATACTTGGTGAGAAATATTATTTTTGTATCCAATTTGAATGAATCTAAAGTACATGTGACATTTGATAAGTCTAGTTATAATTTGGCCAGAGGAATTTAGCGATAGTGAGAGGCTTATAGCGTGGTCCAAATATTGACCTAAGAGACATGTTCCCTTATGACACAACATTCCCTTCAAGGTATTTTAAAATATTGTTAGTCCCAAATATTAAAAAAAATATAGAAGAAAAAGAGGTGAATGAAGTAGAAAATAGAGTTGTACAAATTATAAGATCATGTTTGTAAGTGTAAAATATTTCCACAAGCATGGATTTGACCCAAATCTATAGACTTGACCCTCCATGTGTAGACAATAATTTATAAACTTGCTGCGAGTTGTAAACTACCATGATCCTTTTGTTATCGTATGACATACACATTTAAACACCAACATTATATTTTGTTCATTCTTTGATCATAAAGTCAAGTACTTTTAATTGTTATATTTATTTCCACATTTGTAACATTTATTTTGAGAAAAAATATGCTCACAACTCATGATTGAATTAATCTAAATGAATTGTACTTATGTACATATGTATTTGATTTGATTACTATTGACTATACTTAAGAAAATTATATTATATATTGTAGTATTATACTTATTAAATATTAATATATAGTATAATTATTATCTATAATAATTATAAATTAATTAATTATTCGTTTGTAATAATACTTAATATATATTAGAATTCTAATTAAACTAATATTAATAGAGTTTAAAATATATATTATAAATAATTAACCAATATTTAATATATTATATTAGGAGAGATGACTCATTAGCTATGTGCCTTTATCTTTGCATTCTAAGTCATTTTTTAATTAAAAATTAGCATACTTTTAGAGTTGGCTTGGGCAATGGGTTTTCTCCCCATTGGTCTTGGGTTCGACTCCGCTCCTGAGTTTAAGAGGTGGGACTTCTTGCAAGCATGGGATCTCACCCGCAAGGGACTAGTCTCGCCCTAGCTCGCATCATGTACCCAAGGTAAGGGCTACTGGGCCACTGGGTTGGGTCGCGCGGACACCCCTGTAGTATCAAAAAAAAATTTAGCATACTTTTATAAATGAGTTATAAAAATTAAAGACGTTGTTTGGGGTTATTAGTATGAACTATGTAGTCACACCAACATCTCCATTAGATTGTGTGAAAACACCAAAAAAATAATAATAGATCAATACATATATATATGAAGACATACAACAAATTCATCGCCACAATTCACCAACGAAAAATTCATCGCCATGAAAAATTCATCACGAAGTAAAATTCACCATCAGCAATTCAGTGCGACAGAAAATTAAATTAACCGCATTAATATTTTTTAATATATGTTTTTGATTTTTCTATTTTCATTTGCATTATATTAAAAAATATTAATGCGGTTAATTACAGTGGTGAATTTTACTTGGCGGTGAATTTGTCATGGCGGTGATTTTTCCCATGGTGAATTGATGGCGGTGAATTTTTCCTCGATGAATTGCTGGGGGTGAATTTTCCTAGAGCCATATATGAAGACATGTATTATTGATTGTTTTATATATTACCATATAATTGGTTGTTTCTTTAATATGACTTATAAAAATGAATACCCTTTGTCCATTTATTTGATACAAACATAACAACTACAATTGTCTTATATATTACCATATAATTGACCATTTTTTTAATATAACTTATAAAAATGAATACCTTTTATTCATTTATTTGATATAATTATTAGAATGCTCATCCATAAAATCATTTCTAAAATTTACAAAAATATTTTATCTTTTCAAATAAATACACATCCACAACATATTTCTACATATGCCCTAATTTCCTTAAGAACTCATCCACTACAGCCAAGTGGATGAGTTCCCAAAATGCAGTGTGAAAATATATCCCCCAAAGATCCCAATCTAGGAATCAACGTCAACAAAAAAGAGTGAAAGCACGAAGAAGGCGACTCTTTCTCTTCTCTTTCTTCCAACCCAATTTACACCACGTTCACACCTGCGACGGCTCACATGCAACAGGACAATTATTGTTGTTGCAAAAGTGGGGCGGCGGGCCCACATGCAATGCCACGCCATCTTCTACCTGCCAATGTTACGACACTGGGCCCACACTTGACCGAAGATAAACGATATGTCTGTCAATCCTTGAGAAATTGTAGATGTCCTGATTTTTCCCTGTGGTCTAAATTTCCCTCTAAGATTGGCGGCTTATCAGCGGTCTGAAGAAAACCACGTGACCACATAAATACAAGGGAGAAGGGACCACGTAGTAGTAGTAGGTATCTTTAGGAGGATTAGGTATCTTTAGGAGGAATCCCACCTAGATTCCATGTGGCTGGGGACACGACACCTGTAGGAATACGTCATCAAAAGGCCTCTTCCGTACGCCCACTGGCACGGCCGCCATGTACGCAGTTGCATGCTGACAAGGCTAAAACATGTGGGAACCATGACTCATCATTGATATTACCCATAGCGATGCATCCATACTGTTTTTGTCGTGTATGTGGATGGCCATTCCAAGGTAATGAATGCCATGACTGATACACAGGCTGCCTCCCAAAGTCTTTGTAGCGTGGTTTGTGGGGCACGTCTTGACAGCTCACATATATAATTTGAATTTGAGGGCAATAATTTTAGTTAAAAATTTGTAAAATATATGTATTACTAGTGAATTTTGAGGAAAATTAATAAATTTAGGGAAAGGGTCAAAAGTGTTTTATTAGTATTTTGTTCTATTTGTTTTGGAATTACTTTGGTTTATTGTTTTTAGTGTAATAGTTTAATTTTTAAATGATATATTTTTGTGTGAAAGTTGATATTTTTTTCAACGTTTGAATGTAACTAATTTCTCATCTCTCAAGGTTTTGAACTTCAACTTATTTTTCAAATATTTGAACATGACCTTCACATCTCCAATTACATGTCTTGAGTCAATTTTACAAGATTGAAGTAGAGTAGAAACAATTACTTTCATAGTTTGCCAAGACTTGATTAATGCAAATTTGATTGTTGATCGCAAAGATAAATCACAAATCTCATTCCAAATTAAAGCACCACTCTTATTTCTAGAGATGAGTACACATATCCCTCTTTGTCAATTAAGCATTTATTTATGTACATGTTTGTGTAGTATTTCAAGACTTTGCTACTTTATCTAAGTTAATTGTGTTGATTATTTATTCATTAACCTAGATGATATTATAAAATGAACCTATTTATTTCTTTTCATTTTGGTGAACGTATTTAATCTTATATCCCCT